>RYYW01001060.1:0-11363 GCA_013621005.1 Aeschynomene evenia | reverse complement strand
AGGCAGAAATTTTAAATCGAGGCAGAAATTTAAATTTGACGTTGAGAAGTTGAAAGTTGTGTGCTGGTTGAAAAAGTGTCCAGGTGTGATGAGATGCATGCGATGCATGATGATGCAATAGAAAACGTGTAGAAATAGTTTTTCATCAGGAGACAGGTTTTCCCCGTTATTTAAGTGATCTACGTGATTTCTCAAACCGTATCTCAAATTGCCCCAGTTTAGGGTGTCCGTCACATCGTTCCTTTAAGAAAACTTCAGCCTGACCCTAGTCGAGCATTGTTGCGGTGGCTTGGAGTGATGAGTTTGCCAGTTACTTTGACTATGGATCCAATTCTTCTGTGGTGATTGTCTTTGTCCACAGTTGTATCATTTCTTGCCTTCGTCAGCGTTTTTAGTCGTACAAGTTGGTACCCCTCTTGGATCTTGACACCTTGTTTGACTTACCGTCATTTAAATTTTGTCAGCAATTTTCTTTTAGCGCGCTTGAAAACAATATTATGATTACACATGCATGCAATGATGTAGGAAGAGAAAGAGAGAAAAGAAGAAAGATAAGAAGTGAAACTGGTTTTATTTATGGAATGTATATGGCTACAGGTACAATTTAGAGAACGAACAACATATGAAAATCTCATTTATTGAATAAAGGTTGCATTGGACTTGAATTTGTGTTTCAGGATCGTGACCCTTCGTTGCATGCCAACAGCCTTCGCTTTCCTCAAATTGCCCCAGTTCCGCTGTAAGATAGGTCGCTCTTTCGAGTTTTCAACCTATCCGTGAAGCACTTTGCCCTAACTTTGCCTAGACCGCCCTCTCGGGTTTTCAGTCTAGCGAGCTTTTTGTTCCTAATTTTTGCCTAGGTCGCCTTTTCAGGTTTTCAACCTAGCGGATTTTTTTTATTTTTTTTTTTTTTTTTTAGGCAAAGTACTTTTTCACGACGTCTGAATTGACTGGCTTTGGGAGTACTTGCCCTTCCATATCTGTTAGGATCAAGGCTCCTCCCGAAAAGGCGTCTTTTACGATGTAGGGACCGTCATGTGTGGGTGCCCACTTTCCTCTGTTATCCTCTTGATTCGGGAGTATTCTTTTCAAGACGAGATCACCGGGTTGGAATGTTCGAGGGCGAACATTTTTGTTATATGCTCGAGCTATCCTTTTCTGGTACAACTGTCCGTGACAGATTGCGTTCATTCGTTTCTCTTCTATTAGGTTCAATTGTTCATATCTTGCCTTGACCCATTCAGCCTCCTCCAAGTCTGTCTCTATTAGGACCCTCAGTGACGGAATCTCCACTTCGACAGGTGTCACTGCCTCCATCCCATACACCAGGGAGTAAGGTGTGCTCCAGTTGAGGACCTAACTGATGTGCGATACGCGTGTAATGCGTATGGTAACATATCGCTCCAGTCCTTGTAAGTGACCACCATCTTACCCAAGATCTTCTTGATGTTCTTGTTTGCTGCTTCAACCGCCCCGTTCATCTTAGGGCGGTAAGGAGATGAATTGTGATGCTTGACCTTGAACTTTTCGCAGAACCCCCTCATGTCCGCATTGTTGAAATTAGTGGCGTTGTCTGTGATGAGTCTTTCAGGCAACCCATATCTACAGATGATGTTATTTCTTAAGAACTTCACCACCACTTTGCTTGTCACATTGGCATAAGAGGCTGCTTCGACCCACTTGGTGAAGTAATCAATTGCCACTAGAATGAATCTGTGCCCATTTGAAGCTTTGGGATTGATTGGCCCTATGACATCCATGCCCCACATGGCGAATGGCCATGGTGATGACAAGGTGTGTAATGGCGTTGGCGGGGAGTGAATCTTATCAGAATAGATCTGGCACTTGTGACACTTCCTCACGAATTCCATGCTGTCCTTTTCCATTGTGAGCCAGTAGTACCCGTGTCTGAGGATTTGCCTGGAAAGCGTGTGTCCATTTGCGTGGGTCTCACAAATACCTTCGTGTACCTCTAAGATGATCAAGTTGGCCTCTGCCGCATCAACACACCTTAGCAGAACGCCATCATGGTTTCTTTTGTACAACATATCTCCTGAGAGGAAGAAAGACATCGACAACCGCCTGAGCGTCTTCTTGTCATTTTCAGTTGCCTCCATCGGGTATTCCCCTTTTTTAATGAACAGTTTAATATCATGAAACCATGGTTGGCCATCAGACTCTTCTTCGACATTGGAGCAGTACGCAGGTTCCTTTTCGATCAGCACTTGCAGAGGTCGAATGTCCATTTGTAAGTCAAGCTTAGTCATAACGGCTAATGTAGCCAATGCATCTGCGAACTGATTTTGTTCGCGAGGCAAATAATGGAAACTGATCTCTTTGAACTTTTCTCTGAGACCGGTGAGACATTGATAATATGATAACAACTGGTGCTCTTTGACTTTCCATTCTCCATTAACTTGACAAATGATGAGTGCTGAATCTCCATAGACCTCTAGATGTTGCACATCGAGAGCTATTGCAGCTTTCAAACCTGCTATGCAAGCCTCGTACTCGGCAGTGTTGTTGGTGCAATCAAAAGCCAGCTTGATAGAGATTGGGAATTGCCTCCCGTCTGGAGATATTAACACTGCCCCAATCCCATTGCCATGTGTATTAGCCGCTCCATCGAAGTACATTCTCCACATCACATCACCTTCCCCTTCGCCTTCATCCTCCTTTTCCGTGACAGCAACAAGGTTCTCATCCGGGAAATCAAACTCCATAGATTGATATTCTTCAAGTGGGTTTTCAGCAAGGTGGTCAGCAATGACACTGCCCTTTACAGCTTTCCGGGTTACATACTTTATATCAAATTCTGCCAATGCCACTTGCCATTTGGACATTCTCATCGAGATATGAGGGCTCTCGAAAATGTATATGAGAGGGTCCATGCGCGAGATTAGCAAGGTTGTGTAGTATAACATATACTCACGCAACCTTCTTGCTGTCCATACCAGTGCACAACAGGTCTTCTCGATTGCCATATATCGGGACTCGCAATCGTTGAACTTCTTGCTCAGATAATACACTGCTTGTTCCTTTCTTCCCGACTCGTCGTGCTGTCCCAAAACCGCACCCATGGAATCATGTAAAACCGTTAAGTATAGAATGAGGGGTTTTCCCGGTGTTGGGGGAACCAGGACTGGTGGATTTGTCAAATAGTCTTTTATCTTCTCAAAGGCCTCTTGACACTTGTCAGTCCAGTGTAATGGATTGTCCTTCCTCAAAAGTTTGAATATTGGCTCACAGGTGTGCGTCATATTGGAAATGAACCTTGCAATGTAGTTTAGGCGACCCAGAAAGCTTCGAACTTCTTTTTCTGACTTGGGGGCTGACATCTCCTGGATAGCTTTAACTTTGTCCGGGTCGACTTCGATGCCTCTTCTGCTGACGATGAATCCTAACAACTTTCCTGTGGATGCCCCAAAAGTGCATTTTGCCGGATTCAGGCGAAGCTTGTACATTCTGAGTTGTTCAAACAATTTCCTAAGGACCGCGACATGAATTTCTCCTTCTTGTGACTTCGCAACCATGTCATCCACATATACCTCCAACTCTTTATGAATCATATCATGGAAAAGAGTCACCATAGCCCGCTGGTAAGTTGCGCCTACATTTTTTAATCCAAATGGCATGACACGATAGCAAAACACCCCCCATTGAGTGATAAAAGACGTTTTCTCCTTGTCCTCCTCTGCCATAAGGATTTGATTGTAACCAGAATACCCATCCATGAACGAGAAGCGATGACTTCTTGCAGTGTTGTCGACGAGGACGTCGATGTGCGGCAAAGGAAAATTATCCTTCGGGCTAGCTTTGTTTAGATCCCTGTAATCGACACACATTCTGACCTTTCCGTCCTTTTTGGGCACAAGTACGATGTTTGCCACCTATTGCGGGTACGATGGAACTTCCAGAAAACCCGCATCAAATTGTCTCTTAACTTCATCTTTAATCTTGAGAGACATCTCTGGATTCATCCTTCGCAACTTTTGTCGCTTAGGCTCAAACCCCTCCATCAATGGGATTTTGTGGGAGACGACTTCGGGATCGAGACCAGGCATATCCTCATAAGACCAGGCAAAGACGTCCAAGTATTCTTTGAATAACGCAATCATCTCATCCCTTTCCGGATTGTCGACCATTTTTACTTCTCTTTTGTTTTCGTCGCTCCCCAAGTTAATCATTTCGACAACCTCATCGTGTGGATTTATCCCCTTTTCCATTGAGTTTATTATTTTAGCGAATTGTTGGCATAATTCAGGGTCTTCTTCTTGTTCAAGTTCATTTAAGTCCGTTGTAACACAATAGTCAATTAATGGATTTTCGCGATTGTTCGTAATGAAAAGAGATCCCATCGAAGAGGAATCCCTGGAAGAAAGTAATAGATGAATAAAAACGGAAAGCTAGAAAATGGATGATCAAATAAAAGCATGTGTAATCATAATATTAATCAAAAGTACAAAGCCAAAGTATAAAAACGTTCATTACTTAAAGAAAAGAAAATCATTAAGGGGTTCAGATTCCCAATTGTTTAATGCATCTGGTTCTTGACTGGGGTAGATCTTTCGAGGGACCCCTGAGGTGCTTTGGATGACGCTGACAACATCCTCTTCATCTCTTGCTGACGACGACTTGAATGTTTCGTTGATGTGCGGAATCCTCTTTACTTGCAGCGATGGCTTTCCACTTCCGTCGTACCCTAGCCCAAGTTTTCCCGGATTTTTCAGGCAATGAAATTGGATGTTTAATCCCTTGCAGATGACTTCCCAGCCCTCTTCCTTCCTTGAAACCGTTCTTCTGCATTATTCGGAGGGCTACATCTTTTACTTTTTCTAGCTCAACAATTTCCAGGTTCTGCAAAGCGCTTTCTCGCGCATCTTCAGCACAGTCAATGTATGGGATCATCACAAATTTGGCGAGCAGCATGGCTTCTTCCCCTTTTATGGTCACAATCCTCCCATTATCTATGTACTTCAGTCTTTGATGTACCGTAGATGGGACCGCGCCAGCCTCGTGAATCCAGGGCCTTCCTAGAATCATTGTGTAATCTGGCTCAATATCCATCACATCAAACATGGTGTTGAAGAGAGTTGGACCTATCTCCAATTGAAGCTGAATGTCACCCAAAAACTCTCGGGCTGAACCGTCAAACGCCCTCGCAATTGTCACTTTAGGTTCGATCTTTGATGGGTCCACTGATAGTTGTTGCAGTGTGGAATAAGGAAGCACATTGAAAGCTGATCCGGAGTCAACCAATACCTTCGCCACGATGTAACCTTGACACTTCAAAGTGATATGAAGTGCCTTCGAGCGTCCAGACTTGTCGGGGAATATTTCAGCTTCTTTGAAGGCTATAGTATTTGCAACCTTAATTGCGCTCACGATCCCTTCTACCTTTTCTGGGGTGATGTCTTTGGGCACAAAGGCCTCATCCAAGACCCTTTTGAGTGCGCCGCGATGTGCCTCAAATGTCATAATTAGGGAGAACAGTGAGATTCTCGCTGGTGTTCTCCTCAGTTGTTCCACCATATCATACTCACTTTGTTTCATAATTTTGAGAAATTCTCCTTGCTCCTCCTCTAATTTTTCCTTCTCTTTCTCATCCTGTTTTGCTTGGGGAATCACTAGATTTTCTGGAGTATAACACCTTCCACTCCGAGTGATCCCTGCGATGTCAGTCGTTTTCTTCACTACTTCTGCATCAAGTTCCCTGGCAGTTCCTAATCCTTCCTTCTGCATTTCATCGCTTCTGTTGCAAGATAAACCTACCACCTTATAAGTTGGTACTGATTTTGTGGACCGAGCCTGACTGGGCAATACGGTTGTTTCATACTTCCAAGGAACAGCGTGGTCGCTTATATAAGGAAGTGGGCTCCATGTCTCAGAGCTATGAGTTGCTGTATGTGGAAAAACCTTGTAGACCGGGGGTGTTGAGTTAATCATATAGATACTCTCTTCTTCTTTGATAGGCATCTCAAGCACCCCTAGTTTGATCATCTTTTGAATAAAGAGCTTGAGTGCGGGGCAATTCTCAAGGTGATGTATGTTTTCATCACTTGAGCAACCGCAAAACAAGTCTCTATCCTTAGAGCATATGGTTCTACCTTCTATGACCATCTCGTAGCCGGCTCTTCTTAAGGCTCCTACGACTTCCTTCATGGAGAAGCTGGTATTCCTTGACATTTTTTCTTTTCCTTCACTAATTGCATTTACTTGTCCTCCGCCATGAGGAGGAAATGGGTTGTTTTTTCCATTTGGTGTTTGGCTTTCTTCCAACTGGATGGCGCCAGTGTCGATTAACCGCCAAACAGCACTCCGAAAACCATAGCACTCGTCGATATTATGACCAGGGAAATCAGAATGGTATTCGCACGTCTTTATTGGACTATACCACCTGGGATACGGTGGTTCCTGTATTTTCCCTGGTATTGGTCTCATTAAATTATCTCTACACAAACATCTGAAGAGTTCACTCTTGCTCATGTGAAAATCTGGTAGTTGTCTGTTCTCCATCCTACGAGTATTGCCTGTGACATTTGTTCTCTGTTGGGTCGATTGGGGGTTGGCCTGTTGGTAATTTGGTTGTGGAGCTTGGTAAGGCCTTTGAGTGGTATTTGTGTTTGTTTGGGGATGAGTGGTATGGCTAGCTTGTGGAATGTAAGGTGCCTGGTGATGATAGGGCCCTTGTTGGGGTCTAGGATTTTGAGAGGATTGGTAAAAAGAGTAATGCTTGGGCTGTGTAGGGGGATTGTGGTATTGCGGGTGGATGTAGTTAACAACATTTTCCTTTTTCTTAACATGAGGCGTTTTTCTTGATTGAGAGTCGCTTGCGTCTCCTAGCTCAATTTTCCCGTCAAGGATGTTCATCTCAATCCTTTCCCCTATCTCGACAAGGTCAACGAACTCCTTGACGTGCGTCCCCAGCATGTTCCTGAAATAAGGCCCTTCTAATGTGCGGATGAAGTGGGAGCACATTTCCTGTTCTAGCATTGGTGGAACCACTCTAGCAGCCTGTGCGCGCCACCTTTGGGCATATTCTTTGAAGGACTCCCCATCCTTCTTCCTTAAGCTCTTCAACTGGTCTCTAGTGGGCGCAACATCCACATTAAACCTGTACTGGTTAGTGAAGGCCCACGCTAGATCTTCCCAGCGCTTAATCATTGATCGATCAAGCCTCATATACCAATCCCACGCCGCTCCGACTAGACTTTCCGGGAAGAAACTAATCAGGAAATTCTCATCTCTGGACCACATGCCCATCTTAGTGCAGTACATTTTCAGATGCATTACTGGGTTTGTGCTTCCATTGAACTTAATGAAGTCCGGCATTTGGAAATCCTTAGGGATCACCACATTAGGGGAGGCACATAGCTCCTCGATACCCATTGGTCCAAACATGTTAGGCTCCTTCAAGGTTTGCATCTGCTGGCGCACATTCTCTTCCAGTTCTTGCTTCAGCTTGACCTTTTCCATCTCAAATCTAGCTTCATACTCAAATCCAGGAGGTGGTTCAACTTGTCTGGATTGGATCAAGTCTTCAATCTGCTTTGCTTGCTCCATTATCATGGCTTTCAATGCCTCAACTTCCGGGTTCTTGGGCTCTGGTGGGTTCATAGTCTTCTCTGGTTCGTTTCCGGCTTCGGGATCTACTTGTTTCTCCTTGACCACTCTGGATCGTAGTTCGTAAGGCTCTCTATTAGGGTCAGACGAAGTTAACTTTGAAGGCGCAATGGTGACAAAACCTGCAAACACCGGGGTTAAGATGCAGTAATAAAAGAAATGCTTAATAGTGAGGAGTGATATCACAAAGTATATCCTTGTCAGAGAGCTTTTCGTTCATAAGACAAGTCTTTTGATGGACGTTTGTACAAGGGTAGTCCATACACTAGCAATACGACACTTGATACATGTCCGCGTTACACAAAGTAGCTTCATTGAAACATAGGAATCATACTCATTTTATTAATGAAAATATCTCAGTACATATGATTTTTCGGATAAACAATTACATCAGAGGTTCTTTTCTTTTTGAACTGTTTTACAAGATTCCTAGTTACATCCATGAAACTATTCACTTCTTCTGGGAGGCGCAACTTGAGACTTTGACTAATTTCTTGTTCAGCCTTCTCAAAGTGGTAAGCCAGTTTCGTGGCATGATGATCTAGTTGTTTGGTGAACTCTGCACGCTCTTCCTCCAGTCCCACAGCCTTCATAGCCCAATCCACTGCTTGTTTTTTCCAGAACCTTCCCGCTTTCTCTGTGTGATGCAGTTGGTCTTGACACTGTTCAAAATTAGCCCATTCATGTTCACGTTCCACTGCCATTTGTGCCAAAGTGTTGGACAACTCTCCAACCTTATGCTCTAGTTCAACCTTTTCGCGGTATTGGTCATAGAGGCTAGCCTCCATTTCCTCCCTCTGTCGTTTTTCTTGCCCAAACCTTGCCTTTAGCTCCTCATTCTCCTTTTCCAGAGCTCTTCTCAATTGCTCTTCACGATTGGCTTTCTTTTCTAACTTCTCATGATCTTTCTTCATGACCATCCTCAACTGACTGGTGCTCATTTTCAGCCCTTCGTTTTCCTTCTTCAGCTGCCCAAGCCTTTGCAAAGAATCCTGTTTTTCTTTCGTACACTTCTGGACTTCTTGTTCAAGCCGTTTAAACCTCAACTCATTGCTCACCGGGGTATCTGCAATCTCGTCCTTCAAGTGTTCAATCACCCTTGTCTTTTTTCACACAGGTCTTTGGCAATAATTAGTTCCATTTTCATTGCATCCTTCTGTTTCTCCAAGAGTTCCATCTGAGCCTTCATGATCTCTATCTGTTCAGCCAATCGTTCATTATCCCTCTCACCACGCCCAGCATTAGGTGCCTCTTGATATACTCTCCTCGCTGCTCTCCATGCAGTGTGCTCAGCAGTGGTGATAACCAACGGTTTTCCCAACTCATTTCTACCGGCCATGTGAACATCCTTCCATGCTTCTTGAATACTCCCCGACAACTTGTCTGTGTTGTCCCCCTCATTATACCAAAACTGGAGTCCTCCCAACTGCTCTTCTCGCGGCTTCCTTGTGTCCAACATAATTGTTTGAGTACCAACGCTGGTGTATATGCTATGCAACCCCTCGGTCCCATAAGCGGCACATTAGGGAACTTTCCACACTTGTAGATAATCTCTCCTCTGTCCCGCCCATACCACGGGCACACCCACTTGAATGACCTGTCGTTCACATTGTCGAACTCTTCTTTCCATTGCTGCACTTCAAGAACCTTGGTTGGGATGAGATGAAAACTTCTTAGCGGATCAGAGGTGTTCTTGAGGTGGTTTCCTGAATGCATGTGAGTTACGATCCATACGTACAAGAGATGCAAGCAACATCTGAGCTTCCCTTTTTGTTTCTGATGGCAAAAACTCAGAGTGAGAAAGGTTTCTGCCAATATTGCCGGCACAGGGTTTTCTCTTTATGCTCCACAGCGTAGAAAACATCCATTGCAGCTTGATCTATGATGTTCGAAGCAGAGGGGAACAACACAAGGCCAAAGATGCCTAGTGCTAGCACCCTCGCAAAAATGATCCATTCTTCTTGGCGTGCCAAATCTTCTAAGTGGGCCTCAATGAAAGTACCAGTAACCCCTTTTGAATCTGCGTGCCCTGCTAACCTGACCCGGGCCGTCGGAACTCCTAGTAACTCTCCGAACTTCTCAGCTATTTTGGTGACCGATGCATGATAGTCAATGTGTGAGTATACCAAGGTGTTTTTGTTACGGGCCACTTCAACATGCATGCATACTCTTCAATGGTTGGAGTAATGTCAATGTTGGGTAGTTCGAAGCACCGGAGGGTTGGGCTCCAGTATCCAGTGAGAGTAGTGAGAACGGAAGGTTGGACTGATATAGACAGTAAATCCAGTGTTGACCCGTATTTTCTGGCGAAGGCTCTCCTGTTGTCTTGAGGCAAGAGAAGACTCAATTGATGCAGCTTCTGTAACGGGCTAGGGTTTGCCGTCACATGGAAACCCTTCTTGGCGATATTGCTAGTGTGGTCTACCCCTTCCATTAATAATGTGATATCACTCCTGCACTATTAGTAGATCATTTAAACTAAATAAACTAATAGCGCAATAATAAAAATGGATGGAATATGCATGAGATGCATGGTATGACAGAAAAAGGAAAGAACGTGCTCCTTTGTGTCCTAAGATAAGGTAGAGCCTATGGTTTGGTAAGACTAAAGGTCACCCTAACTTTGGCGGTATACTAGGGTTACATTAGTGACGGGTTGGATCTAGACTCCTAATCGTGGTCCCCAAGTTGCCTTTATCGAAGAGATAAAGTCCCGAATCTATGAAATTACCACAGGGACATGTGATGTCACAAGATAGCAATCCATAGTTCTGGTAACAACTTGAGCGGTGAGTCATCGACTGTCAGGGAAGCTTAAGCCTCACAAGGTCAACCATGAAACACCTTCTATCCCTATGGGTTTCTTAGGCTCGGGTATAGAGCCGTGTCTATGATGGTGCTCAGTGTGTGAGGAGCTTTTGCACTTGAACCTAAACAACACTTCCCCACGTAATAAGTAAAGCACATGAATAAAATAAATAAATAAACAAAAATAAATAAAAGATTAGTGAAAAGGGGAAATTAAATATTATTAAAATTAAAATATTTGCATAATTAGCTCTAATAGGCTTGACTCTCTAGCTATCCCCAGTGGAGTCGCCAAACTGTCAAAACGTCCCCGAGGGGTGCCGTGACTAAAAATGGAGTGAAATGGAGTCGCCACCAATTTTAATTATGGAAAAATTGGAAAACCTTTATTGTGAGAAAACTGGTCTTTTTAGAGATTAGGTTCGGGAGTCGAATTATGATTAGGGAAAGGTGAGAATTTAATCCCACTGCACCCCTAATACATCGTATAAATACGGTTACCCTAGAGCAAATTATGCAAATATATATTTATAACTTAACATTTAATTTTCCCTTAAAAAAAGAAATAAACAACACTATACACGTAAAGAAGGAACAAAATAAATTAAAAATTAATTTTTTGTTGACAGGTCGTAGCCTGCGCCGACGTATCCTCTAGTGCAATGAGGAACTCAAACCCACGTCGTTCTTGTAGAAAATGCTTGTGTGTTAGGTGTTTTTAAGAAAATGTTGGGTCCAGGGCGAGTGATGAGTCGCACAAGTACCCTATAATCTTTTATCCCGAGGATGATTATCTCATACAACGAAATTGTAAAAAAAAGATTTTTGTGTGATTTTGTTTGATGTTAATTGAAAGAAATAAATTGTTTTTTTGATTTAAAAGGAAATAATTATTATTTTAAGAAAAAAGATATTTTTAGGGTCCAGGACGA
>RYYW01001059.1:0-11313 GCA_013621005.1 Aeschynomene evenia | reverse complement strand
AAAATGGAGCCATTGACCAAAGTAAGACGAAACGAAGCTCAATACACTCATTAGGACCAAATAGGCTCATAACACCATCCTTTGGTTATCTACAACATCCTAGTGACTAAAATGGAGAATTGATCAAGTAAGACCTAATGAAGCTCAATACACTCAATTAGGACCAAAATAGGCTCATTACATCATCCTTTGGTTATCTACAACATCCTAGTGATTAAAATGGAGCCATTGACAAAAGTAAGACCTAATGAAGCTCAATACACTCAATTAGGACCAAAATAGGCTCATTACACCGGTTATCTACAACATCCTAGTGATTCAAATGGAGCCATTGACAAAAGTAAGACCTAATGAAACTCAATACACTCAATTAGGACAAAAATAGGCTCATTACAGCATCCTTTGGTTATCTACAACATCCTAGTGATTCAAATGGAGCCATTGACCATAGTAAGACGAAATGAAGCTCAATACACTCAATTAGGACCAAAATAGGCTCATTACATCATCCTTTGGTTATCTAACATCTTAGTGACTAAAATGGATGAATTAATCAAAGTAAGACCTAATGAAGCTCAATACACTCAATTAGGACCAAAATAGGCTCATTACATCATCCTTTGGTTATCTTCAACATCCTAGTGACTAAAATGGAGCCATTCACCAAAGTAAGACCTAATGAAGCTCAATACACTCAATTAGGACCAAAATAGGCTCATTACACCATCCTATGGTTATCTACAACATCCTAGTGATTCAAATGGAGCCATTGACAAAAGTAAGACGAAATGAAGCTCAATACAATCAATTAGGACCAAAATAGGCTCATTAGATCATACTTTGGTTATCTACAACATCCTAGTGACTAAAATGGATGAATTGATCAAAGTAAGACCTAATGAAGCTCAATACACTCAATTAGGACCAAAATATGCTCATTACATCATCCTTTGGTTATCTACAACATCCTAGTGATTAAAATGGAGCCATTGACAAAAGTAAGACCTAATGAAGCTCAATACACTCAATTAGGACCAAAATAGGCTCATTACATCATCCTTTGGTTATCTACAACATCATAGTGACTAAAATGGATGAATTGATCAAACTAAGACCTAATGAAGCTCAATACACTCAATTAGGACCAAAATAGGCTCATTACATCATCCTTTGGTTATCTACAACATACTAGTGTTTAAAATGAAGCCATTGACCATAGTAAGACCAAATGAAGCTCAATACACTCAATTAGGACCAAAATAGGCTCATTACACCATCCTTTGGTTATCTACAACATCCTAGTGACTAAAATGGATGAATTGATCAAAGTAAGACCTAATGAAGCTCAATACACTCAATTAGGACCAAAATAGGCTCATTACATCATCCTTTGGTTATCTACAACATCCTAGTGATTAAAATGGAGCCAATGACCATAGTAAGACCTAATGAAGCTCAATACACTCAATTAGGACCAAAATAGGCTCATTACACCATCCTTTGGTTATCTACAACATCCTAATGACTAAAATGGATTAATTGATCAAAGTAAGACCTAATGAAGCTCAATACAATCAATTAGGACCAAAATAGGCTCATTACATCATCCTTTGGTTATCTACAACATCATAGTGACTAAAATGGATGAATTTATCAAACTATGACCTAATGAAGCTCAATACACTCAATTAGGACAAAAAAAGGCTCATTACATCATCCTTTGGTTATCTACAACATCCTAGTGTGTAAAATGAAGCCATTGACCATAGTAAGACCAAATGAAGCTCAATACACTCAATTAGGACCAAAATAGGCTCATTACACCATCCTTTGGTTATCTACAACATCCTAATGACTAAAATGGATTAATTGATCAAAGTAAGACCTAATGAAGCTCAATACACTCAATTAGGACCAAAATAGGCTCATTACATCATCCTTTGGTTATCTACAACATCCTAGTGACTAAAATGGAGCCATTGACCAGAGTAAGACGAAACGAAGCTCAATACACTCAATTAGGACCAAAATAAGCTCATTACACCATCCTTTGGTTATCTACAACATGCTAGTGACTAAAACGGATGAATTGATCAAAGTAAGACCTAATGAAGCTCAATACACTCAATTAGGACCAAAATAGGCTCATTACATCATCCTTTGGTTATCTACAACATCCTACTGATTCAAATGGAACCATTGACCATAGTAAGACCTAATGAAGCTCAATACACTCAATTAGGACCAATATAGGCTCATTACATCATCCTTTGGTTACCTACACCATTCTAGTGACTAAAATAGATGAATTGACCAAAGTAAGACGAAATGAAGCTCAATACACTCATTAGAACCAAAATAGGTTCATTACATCATCCTTTGGTTATCTTCAACATCCTAGTGACTAAAATGGATGAATTGATCAAAGTAAGATGAAATGAAGCTCAATACAATCAATTAGGACCAGAATAGGCTCATTACATCATCCTTTGGTTACCTACACCTTTCTAGTGACTAAAATGGATGAATTGACCAAAAAAAGACCAAATGAAGCTCAATACACTCAATTAGGACAAAAATAGGCTCATTACATCATCCTTTGGTTATCTACAACATCCTAGTGACTAAATTGGAGCCATTGACCAACGTAAGATGAAATGAAGCTCAATACAATCAATTAGGACCAGAATAGGCTCATTACATCATCCTTTGGTTACCTACACCTTTCTAGTGACTAAAATGGATGAATTGACCAAAGTAAGACCAAATGAAGCTCAATACACTCAATTAGGACAAAAATAGGCTCATTACATCATCCTTTGGTTATCTACAACATCCTAGTGACAAAAATGGAGCCATTGACCAAAGTAAGACGAAACGAAGCTCAATACACTCAATTAGGACCAAAATAGGCTCATTACATAATCCTTTGGTTATCTACAACATCCTAGTGACAAAAATGGAGCCATTGACCAAAGTAAGACGAAACGAAGCTCAATACACTCAATTAGGACCAAAATAGGCTCATAACACCATCCTTTGGTTATCTACAACATCCTAGTGACTAAAATGGATGAATTGATCATAGTAAGACCTAATGAAGCTCAATACACTCAATTAGGACCAAAATAGGCTCATTACATCATCCTTTGGTTATCTACAACATCCTAGTGATTAAAATGGAGCCATTGACAAAAGTAAGACCTAATGAAGCTCAATACACTCAATTAGGACAAAAATAGGCTCATTACAGCATCCTTTGGTTATCTACAACATCCTAGTGATTCAAATGGAGCCATTGACCATAGTAAGACGAAATGAAGCTCAATACACTCAATTAGGACCAAAATAGGCTCATTACATCATCCTTTGGTTATCTTCAACATCTTAGTAACTAAAATGGATGAATTAATCAAAGTAAGACCTAATGAAGCTCAATACACTCAATTAGGACCAAAATAGGCTCATTACATCATCCTTTGGTTATCTTCAACATCCTAGTGACTAAAATGGAGCCATTCACCAAAGTAAGACCTAATGAAGCTCAATACACTCAATTAGGACCAAAATAGGCTCATTACACCATCCTATGGTTATCTACAACATCCTAGTGATTCAAATGGAGCCATTGACAAAAGTAAGACGAAATGAAGCTCAATACAATCAATTAGGACAAAATAGGCTCATTAGATCATACTTAGGTTATCTACAACATCCTAGTGACTAAAATGGATGATTTGATCAAAGTAAGACCTAATGAAGCTCAATACACTCAATTAGGACCAAAATAGGCTCATTACATCATCCTTTGGTTATCTACAACATCCTAGTGATTAAAATGGAGCCATTGACAAAAGTAAGACCTAATGAAGCTCAATACACTCAATTAGGACCAAAATAGGCTCATTACATCATCCTTTGGTTATCTACAACATCATAGTGACTAAAATGGATGAATTGATCAAACTAAGACCTAATGAAGCTCAATACACTCAATTAGGACCAAAATAGGCTCATTACATCATCCTTTGGTTATCTACAACATCCTAGTGTTTAAAATGAAGCCATTGACCATAGTAAGACCAAATGAAGCTCAATACACTCAATTAGGACCAAAATAGGCTCATTACACCATCCTTTGGTTATCTACAACATCCTAGTGACTAAAATGGATGAATTGATCAAAGTAAGACCTAATGAAGCTCAATACACTCAATTAGGACCAAAATAGGCTCATTACATCATCCTTTGGTTATCTACAACATCCTAGTGATTAAAATGGAGCCATTGACAAAAGTAAGACCTAATGAAGCTCAATACACTCAGTTAGGACCAAAATAGGCTCATTACACCATCCTTTGGTTATCTACAACATCCTAGTGACTAAAATGGATGAATTGATCAAACTATGACCTAATGAAGCTCAATACACTCAATTAAGACCAAAATAGGCTCATTACATCATCCTTTGGTTATCTACAACATCCTAGTGTTTAAAATGAAGCCATTGACCATAGTAAGACCAAATGAAGCTCAATACACTCAATTAGGACCAAAATAGGGTCATTACACCATCCTTTGGTTATCTACAACATCCTAATGACTAAAATGGATTAATTGATCAAAGTAAGACCTAATGAAGCTCAATACAATCAATTAGGACCAAAATAGGCTCATTACATCATCCTTTGGTTATCTACAACATCCTAGTGATTAAAATGGAGCCATTGACCAAAGTAAGACCTAATGAAGCTCAATACACTCAATTAGGACCAAAATAGGCTCATTACATCATCCTTTGGTTATCTACAACATCATAGTGACTAAAATGGATGACTTGATCAAACTAAGACCTAATGAAGCTCAATACACTCAATTAGGACCAAAATAGGCTCATTACACCATCCTTTGGTTATCTACAACATCCTAATTGAAAGTGTGTGTGTGCACGAGAAGGGGGGGGTTGAATCGTGCAAGTTTTAAAAATTACTTCTTAAAACCTTTACTTAGAAAGCTGTTTTTACTCAGAAGGTAGATTTAAGAGTTTGCAGCGGAAATAGCTTTCTGAGAAGATTAAGTTTCTGAGAACTCAGTCTTTCTGAGAAATTTCCTATCTGAGCAGTTTTAAGAAAATGACTTTAAGTTATAATCTTTTAAACACTTTCTGATTTTAATCAGTAATGTTTTCACGAGACTTCTTAATTAAAATCGAAGTTAAGTTTTTCTCAAAGCTTTATGCAATTAAAGAGTAAGGAAGAAAAGCTTAACACAAAGAGTTTTATACTGGTTCGGTTATAACCAACCTACTCCAGTCCTCAACCTTCAGTTGAGAGTTCTTAGATATTTTTCTTAATGTGCCTTCTCAGACAACATTGCCTTTACCAGGTAAAGGACTTCCACCACTTCACAACCAGAAGTGGATTTCCTTGCCTCACAATAGAGGACTTCATTGCCTTAAACAATTAAGGACTTCCTTGCCTTAAACAATTTAAGGACTTGAACTTTGCCTCAAACACCAGAGGACTTAAAACTGCCTTCACACAAAGAAGGACTTAGCGTTTTTCGAAGGTTTGATTTGATCGGAAACAACTACCAAGACTAAGTTACAAACCTAGTTTTACACTTAGTAGACTTCTAGATTTAACTTACAAATGTAAGAATTTACACCAATTCAGAACTAGAAGATTTTGCAAAGTTAGAAGAACAATTTCGTAAAAATTGTCTTTCTGAGAAAGTTCTAAGTTTTCGCAAAATGATTTTCAATTCAACAGAGTTTTGGCACGTTTAATCAAGAGTTTTTGCGCAAGAGTTTCGTCACATTGCTCTGGAATTGAGCTCATATATATAGGCATCAAAGAGCCGCGAAATTAGAAGCTTTCACTTTGCTTATGTGGCTGTGTCCTTTTCAGAACGGCTCCCTGCTACAGTCAGCGCAAAATGAGGAACTTTTCAGAACTGCACAGTGCGCGTGTTCCCACTTCCTTGGCTAGTTATAGCGAGCTTTCTAAGACTGTTTGCAATTCCTTGAGTCCAGACACTTGGTTGCTTCTGAGTCCAACCTTCTAAGAGTTGTACGGACTTCTGAGCCTAACCTTCTGAGGGAAGACCCTTCTGAGAACTACTAGTCCCGAGGTCTTCTGAGACCCTTCTGAGGCGACAGTGTTCTTTCCTCAGAAACATGTTTTCACCTTCTGCGCTTCTGAGATATCCTTTCTGATATCTTTGGCGCTATGATTTTATCAATTGATCTCGAGGTTACTTGATGTTTTTGTCTTGGTCTTTGCTCATGGCATTGCAATAATTTATAGCTTTCTGAGACACTTAGCGCACATATTAGCAAAACCTTAAGTAAAATTTTATACTTATGGCTTACCTTGTTATCATTAAAACTTTCATAACTCTAAGAGAATTATGCTTAATTCTCTCAGAAGGGTTCTGGAGCTTACAATCTCCCCCTTTTTGATGATAACAACTTAAGTCTTAAGATAATAATTTTGCTTAAGTTCAGAAGTGTTTCTGAGTAAGTTCATAACTTATTCAGAATTCACTTTTGCTTTCTTAGAAACTAATTTAGCTTTCTGAGAGAAGGCTTCGTTATTTTCTTAGAAGGCTGAGATAATCAACAGTTCAAGTATGCAATGTATGATTACTGTTTGAGATTATCAATTACATAGCATGTATTTCATGATAAATGTATGTATGAGATTCAGAAATATCAAGCTAAGTAAATCAAGAGATGCCAAAAAAATAAATAATAAAAGATAAGCATAAGATAGGTAAAACATGAGATGCCAAAATAATGATTTTTCATTTATGGTTTTGTAAAGATACAAAATATTTGGCTCCCCCTAAGTTGTTGCTCCCCCTGAGTTCTAGCCTAGTGTTTACGATAGCCAATGTACAAAAATTTTATCATTTCATCTACTCCCCCTTTGTTACATCAAAAAGGGTGGCTAAGACATAAACGCCATCATTGACTTAGAACTACTGCTTTCTGGCAATGTAGCGTAGCAGCTGGCATATCTCCATGAGAATCTCGCTCTGAGTCGCATTCTGAGCGCATTCGGGAGGGAGTTCAGAGGAAGTGGAAGGCTGTTGAGAAGATGAGGGTTGAGATGAAGGAGGACGAGAGACTTCAGCCTCAAGTACTTCATCGATTATATCCCTTGTTTGATATTCAGGAGGTTCTTCTTCTTGTACAGTTTTACCTTCAATAGCAGCAAGTTCGATGGAAGGCTGCCTTTGAGTGTCCTCAGCAACTAGAGCAAGGTCTAGATCAGAGGGTTGCCTAGCTGATGGTTGCTCCATAGCACCAGAAGTCTGAGCATCGTCGGAGAGGTTGAAGGTTGAGATCTGGCTATGCATGGCTTCAATGCTCTTCAACTTCTCAGTCCGACCAAAGAAAGGCCGAAATTGCACAGAGGGTGGAGTGACTACCATCCTTCCCAGCTGAAAGCCGGAACCAATCATTGAGTCCGTTATCGAGAAGGTGGGACCTTGGTGATCAAAGGATGTAGGAGGAACCTCTGTTATATCTTGAGGAGGAACCTCTGGTTCCTTCTGAGAGTCCTTCTCAGATAGAGTTCCTTCTAAGGAACTGTGGGCAACAAATGCCTCAACTGCTGCAACTCCGGCAGCCATGGTAGCGTCAGCGCCCACCTCTGAGCTGAGCCCAGTGCTGGTGGTCCCTGGCACTACGTCATGTGTTGAGACATGAGTTTCCTCATGTTCCAAAGGGATCTCAGTAGAGAGGAGACCAACCTCAGAAGTTGGTTCAATTAAGGCTTCCTCATGCTGTAGTTGTTGTTGTTGTTGCATCTGAGCAGCTTCTGGAGTCTCAGAAGGTTGATCCAGTGCCTTCTGAACTTCACGCATCGTCTGAGCCAATGACTCAACATTCACAGTGGCAACTTCAGTTGTGGTTGCCTCAGAAAGTTCCACCATAGAAACCTCAGAGGGCTTTTTCTGGGGCTCTTTCTTGGAGCTTCCAGCATCTGGAGTGCGATGCTCAATGCGAAAGCTTGCCGCATCTTCTTCCTCGGAAGAGGAATCAGCTACATTTCCTCCATGCCCCTGAATGTCTTCTCTAGTGGGGGAGACATTTCCAGATGGGGAGGAGTGATGAGAAGCTTCTGCTTCTTCTTCAACAGCAGCAGTAGTAGCAGCAGCGGTGGTGGCAGCAGTAGCAGTAACTGCTACAATTTCTTTACCCGTCGTCTTTGGCGGGCTCTGTTTCTTGGTGGTTTTTATCCCCACTCCTTTGTGAGTTTTTCCCTGATATTTCAAGGAATGTAGGAGTTTAGTTTTAAATTTGGTGGGTTTAAAACCAACAACAGAATCAGAAATAGGAATTGAAGTAGAAGAAGAGTGAAGAAATGAAGGTGGAGTTTTAGAGTTAGCTTTTACCAAACGACCACGTTTCTTTTTCCCTTCTGGTGGCACGTCTGGGACTTGGAGAGTGGGAGGTGCTTTCCTTTTTCTGGTCATGGGTTGCTCAGATGTTGTTTCTTCTGAGTCTTCAGCAGCCTCAACCACCGTAGGTGCCTTCTGAGGAGTCTTCTGAGCTTCCTCAGAAGCCATACTCCTTGTCACCCTTGTTGGAGAAGGATGAGTCACCTTTTGCTTCTTCTTCTTCTTTTCTGAAGGATCGAAAACCTTTTCCTTTCCTTTCTCAGCCTTAGAGGGCTGGATGGGACCAGCAGCTCCCTTAGAAGGCTTTGCTTCCTCCTTCTTCTTAGGTGCCCCCGTATCTGGTACCTTCTTCTTCTTGATGTTGTTGAAGGTGACCATGGAGAACTTACTGTGGTTGAAGACGTATTCATAGTCTTCAAGTGGGAAGGAGAAATGGTCGAGGATTCTGGTCAGAAGGCTTCCGTAAGGTAGACTTGTGAGAGCCCTCTTCGGATGAGCCTGGTGCATCATGTAGTTGAGCACCATCCTCCCAAAATCTACTCTTTCCTTCTTCAGTAGGTGGTACAGCAGGCAGGCATCCATGGTGGTAACGTTCCCCATGTCTCCAATCCGAGGGAGAAGGGTGTGTTGCACAACGGAGAAGATGATTCTAGCCTCTTGCGTGAGATGAGGCACCTTTACTCCCTTGAGTGGTAGGCTGTTGCTACCAGTCAGAAGTGTCACGACTTCTTCTTCCGAGTCATCTACCTCCTTGACCCATTCTGGGTCGTCGGCGATGACAGCACCACCATTCAAGGTCTTGAAGACTTTGTTGATGTCAGAGGAGGAGAAGCGGATCTGTTGGTCACCAATCTTGCTCTTGACCCCTTTGTTGGTGAACCTTTCTATTTGCGAATAGAAAGCTCTTACCACATTTGGGTAGCACACGTCCTCGGAACTCATCATGGCTGGCCATCCAGGTTGCTTGAGGAAGGTGAATTGGATTTCGTCCACCTGATTGTAGACATTGAGAGGCAATACCCTTCCCATGGCAAGATTCCGTGGGAGATAAGTCTTGTGGAATAGGGACTGCATTTCCTCATTGTCATAGAGAATATCTTCGGATATCTCATTGAGATTGTTTCTCATTAAGCCCTTGATTTCTCCAGAGACGGCCATTTGAAAGAAAGGTTTTAAGTTTTGAGAAGAAATAGAGAAGAACAAGAGAGAGACAGAGAGAGAGAGCAGATGAGGATTGGAAAGCGAGGAGAGGTTTTGGCAGAGTTTTGGTATGTTTTGAACGTAAAGTGCTCAAATGAAACAATGCTATAAGTATTTATAGACATGGCTGATAACTAGCCGTTTCCTGCCACTTATCCAAAAGTTACCGTTGGTAACTTGTTTCTCGGAAGGTACCTTTCTGAGAGAGGTGGTCCTTCTGAGAAATCCTCCTTCTAAGAGATGTTTCAGAAGATCTCCTTTCTGAGAGATGAGTCTTCTGAGAACAAATTTTCTCAGATAGTTTTTCTGTGTTTTCCTACTTCTAGCTCAGAAGCTCAGTTCTATTGTTCGTCTCAGAGTCTAAACTAGGACAAAAGGGGGGGGTCTCTAAGAGAGAGTTTTTAAACTTCAAAGCACTTAGAAACATCTTAGATTGAGAAATCCTTTCAGAACATTGAAACGATCCTCGGGTAAAGGCTTTGTAAATATATCTGAGATTTGATCCTCAGTATTTACAAATTTGAGTTCAATGTCGCCTTTTTGCACATGATCCCGAATAAAATGATGTTTTATATCAATGTGCTTGGAACGAGAATGCTGAATAGGATTCTTAGCTAAGTTGATAGCACTTGTATTATCACAGAGGATAGGGATTTTGGTGTACCTTATTTGATAATCAAGTAGCTGATTCTTAATCCAGAGCATCTGAGAACAGCAGTTCGCAGCAGATACATATTCAGCTTCAGCAGTTGATAGGGCGATCGTATTTTGCTTCTTGCAGACCAAGGATCAAGCATTTTCCAAAGAAGCAGCAGCAGCCACTTGTGCTTTTTGATCTATCCTATCTCCAGCGTAGTCGGCATCGCAGTAACCTACAACATCAGAAGAACAACCTTTCTCGTACCAAAGACCAAGATTAGTAGTTCCACTTAAATATCGTAAAATTCGTTTAACTGCAGTTAAGTGTGATTGCTTAGGCTTAGACTGGAATCTAGCACAGATCCCAACACTGAGTTGGATATCTGGTCTGGAGGCAGTTAAGTAGAGAAGTGAGCCAATCATCCCTCGATAGTTGCTTTCTGAGACTTTCTCACCATCTTCATCCAAGTCAATTACTTGAGAGGGATGCATGGGAGTGCTCATGGTTTGGCCTTATCCATCAGAAACTTCCTCAGAAGTTCCTTGGTATACTTCTCTTGATGATAACTGTCCCTTCTGACTCTTGCTTGATTTGCAATCCTAGGAAGAATTTTAACTCCCATCATGCTCATCTCGAATTCACCTTGCATAAGCTTGGAGAATTCTTTGCAGAGGCATTCATTGGTTGCGCCAAATATTATGTCATCAACATAAATCTGGACAATCAAGAAGCCAGAGTCTTCTGAGAGTGTAAAAAGAGTTGTGTCCACTTTCCCTCTTGAGAATCTGTTTTTAAGCAGGAAAGAGCTCAATCTATCGTACCAAGCTCTTGGAGCTTGTTTCAGACCATAGAGAGCCTTTGTAAGCTTGAATACATGATCCGGGAATGCATCATTCACAAAACCAGGAGGTTGTTTTACATAAACTTCCTCAGAAAGGTATCCATTCAAGAAGGCAGACTTAACGTCCATCTGATAGAGTTTGAAACCTTTGTGTGCAGCAAAAGCTAGCAACATTCTGATAGCTTCCAATCTTACGACTGGAGCGAAAGTTTCATCATAG
>RYYW01001058.1:0-11405 GCA_013621005.1 Aeschynomene evenia | reverse complement strand
ACCTTGTCTTTCTTCAGCAGATGGTACAGTAGACAAGCATCCATGGTAGTGATGTTGCCCATATCACCTAGCCGGGGAGAAGAGTGTGTTGGACAATGGAGAATATGATTCTGGCTTCTTGTGTAAGGTGGGGAACCTTCACCGCCTTTAGTGGTAGATAACCACTACCGTGAGAAGCCACTATATCTTCCTTAGAATCATTCACTTCCTTGACCCATTCAGGATCATCTGCTATGACAACTCACCATTTAGTGTCTTGAAGACTTGGTTGATATCAGCAGAGGAGAAACGAATACGATGGTCAGCCACCAAGCTCTTCACGCCTTTGTTGGTAGATCTTTCTATTTGAGAATAGAATGCTCGTACCAGATTTGGGTAGCATACATCTTCTGAGCTCATCATTGCAGGCCATCCAGGTTGACGAAGAAAAGTGAGTTGAAGCTCGTCCACTTGGTTGTAGACGTTCAGGGGAAGAACTCTACCCATGGCTAAGTTACGAGGTAGATAGGTTTTCTTGAAGAGGGTTTGCATTTCTTCATCCTCATAGAGGATGTCCTCAGTAACTTCCTCCAACTTGTTCCTCATTATTCCCTTGATTTCCCCAAGTGTGGCCATTTGAGAAGAGAAAGAGTTTTAAGATTGGGAAGAAAAGAGAGAAGACAGAACCAGAGATGAGAGCAGAGAGCAAAGAAAGAGGAGAGGAGAAATAAAGCAAGAAGGATTGGATCGAGAAGAGAGTTTGGCAGCGTTTTGGTAAGGTTTGGAAAGCAAAGTGCTCGAATGGAGCAGTGCTTTGCGTATTTATAGAACAGGCTAGATACTAGTCGTTGCCAAAACTTATCCCAAAAGTTACCGTTGGTAACTTATTCTCGGAAGGCATTCTTATGAGAGAAGTGATCCTTCTGAGAATTGCATCTTCTGAGAAAAAAATTTCCAGAAGACTTTCTTTCTGAGAAGATAGTCTTCTGAGAGCAACTTTTTCCGAATGAGTTTTCGCTTACTTTTGCTCAGAAGATTTAGTTCTAATTTTAGTGTCTCAGATTCTAGACTTAGGACTAAGGGAGTTTCTAAGAAAATATTTTTCAAAATTTAAACACTTAGAAACGTCTTAGATTCAGAAGCCCTTTCAGAACATTAAAACGATCCTCGGGTAAAGGCTTTGTGAATATATCTGAGATTTGATCCTCAGTATTCACAAATTTGATTTCAACATCGCCTTTTTGCACATGATCCTGAATGAAATGATGTTTTATATCTATGTGCTTGGATCGTGAATGCTGAATTGGATTCTTAGCTAAGTTAATTGCACTAGTATTATCACAAAGAATGGGAATTTTCTCATACCTTAGTTTAATCACGCAATTGGTTCCTTATCCAAAGCATCTGAGTGCAGCAATTCGCTGCTGGCACATATTCAGCTTCTGCTGTTGATAGCGCGATCGTGTTCTGCTTCTTGCATGACCAAGTGATCAAGCATTTTCCAAAGAAACAGCAGCAACCACTAGTGCTCTTTCGATCAATTCTGTCTCCAGCGTAGTCAGCATCACAATATCCTACAACATCAGAGGAACAACCTTTCGTACCATAAACCAAGATTAGTAGTTCCAATCAAATATCGCAAAATTCTTTTAACAGCAATTAAATGTGATTGCTTAGGTTTTGATTAAAATCTAGCACAGATGCAAACACTTAGTTGAATATCTGGTCTAGATGCTGTGAGATAGAGAAGAGAGCCAATCATGCCACGATAGTTGCTTTCTGAGACTTTCTCACCATCTTCATCCAAGTCAATTATTTGAGAAGGATGCATGGGAGTGCTCATAGGCTTGGCTTTATCCATCAGAAACTTCCTCAGAAGCTCTTTGGTATACTTCTCTTGATGAATGAAGGTCCCTTCTGACTCTTGCTTGATTTGCAATCCTAGGAAGAATTTTAGCTCTCCCATCATGCTCATCTCTAATTCTCCTTGCATTAGCTTAGAGAATTCTTTGCATAGGCGTTCATTTGTTGCTCCAAAGATTATGTCATCAACATAAATTTGGACAATCAAGAAGCCAGAGTCTTCTGAGAGGGTAAAGAGAGTAGTGTCAACTTTCCCTCTTGAGAATCCGTTTAAGCAGAAAAGAGCTCAACCTATCATACCAAGCTCTGGGAGCTTGTTTTAGGCCGTAGAGAGCCTTTGTAAGCTTAAATACGTGTTCTGGGAATGTATCATTCATAAAACCAGGAGGTTGTTTTACGTAAACTTCCTCAGAAAGGTATCCATTAAAGAAGGCAGACTTTACATCCATCTGATAGAGTTTGAACCCTTTTTGTGCAGCAAAAGCTAGCAACATTCTGATAGATTCCAATCTTGTGACTGGAGCAAAGGTTTCATCATAATCTATCCCTTCTTGTTGGTTGTACCCTTGAGCAACCAATCTGGCTTTGTTTCTCACGACTTGACCATTTTCATCAAGTTTATTTCGAAATACCCATTTAGTCCCAATGACACTCTTGCCTTTGGGTTTCTGAGTTAGTTTCCTAACCTGATTTCTCTCGAATTGGTCTAGTTCTTCTTGCATGGCATTTACCCAGCTAGGATCGTCTAACGCTTCTTCTATGGATTCTAGTTCAAGTTCAGAAACCATAGCAAGATTTGTATAGTTCCTTCTGAAAGTGTATGTGCACGAGAAGGGGTTCAATCGTGCAAGTTTTTAAAAAATTACTTCTTAAAACTTTTACTTAGAAAGCTGTTTTTACTCAGAAGGTAGATTTAAGAGTTTGCAGCGGAAATTGCTTTCTGAGAAGATTAAGTTTCTGA
Source organism: Aeschynomene evenia (assembly GCA_013621005.1). Classification (NCBI taxonomy): domain Eukaryota; kingdom Viridiplantae; phylum Streptophyta; class Magnoliopsida; order Fabales; family Fabaceae; genus Aeschynomene; species Aeschynomene evenia. Next base: position 8,602 of record RYYW01001058.1, on the reverse strand, counting down.
GAACTTAGTCTTTCTGAGAAAGTTCCTTTTTGAGGAATTTTAAGAAAATGACTTAAAGTTAGAGTTTCTTAAAAGCTTTCTGATTTTGATCAATAAGGTTTTCACGAGACCTCTTAATTAGAATCGTGGAAGAGTTTTTCTCAAAGATTTATGCAAGTAAAGAGCAAGGGAGAAAAGCTTAACACAACGAATTTTATACTGGTTCGGTTATAACCAACCTACTCCAGTCCTCAACCTTCAGTTGAGAGTTCTTAGATATTCTTCTTAAAGTGCCTTCCCAGACAACACTGCCTTTACCAAGTAAAGGACTTTCACCACTTCACAACCCGAAGTGGATTTCCTTACCTCACACTAGAGGACTTCCTTGCCTCCAACACTAGGGGACTTCCTTGCCTCCAACACTAGAGGACTTCCTTGCCTTAATCACTTAAGGACTTCCTTGCCTTAATCACTTAAGGACTTTGAACTTTGCCTCAAACACCAGTGGACTTAAAACTGCCTTCACACAAAGAAGGACTTGGCGTTTTTTGGAAGTTTGATTTGATCGAAAACGACTACCAAGACTAAGTTACTAACCTAGTTTTACACTTAGTAGACTTCTAGAAATAACTTACACAAGGTAAGGATTTACACCAATAATGAACTAGAAGATTTTCGCAAAGTTAGAAGAACAATTTCGTAAAATTGTCTTTCTGAGAAAGTTCTAAGTTTTCGCAGATGATTTTCAATTCAGCAGAGTTTTTGCACGTTTAATCAAGAGTTGTTAGCGCAAGAAGTTCGTCACATTGCTCTGGAATTGAACTATATATAGGCATCAAAGAGCCGCGAAATTAGAAGCTTTCACTTTGCTTATGTGGCTGTGTCCTTTTCAGAACGGCTCCCTGCTACAGTCAGCGCGAAATGAGGAACTTTTCAGAACTGCACAGTGCGCGTGTTCCCACTTCCTTAGCTAGTTGTAGCGAGCTTTCTGAGACTTCTTGCGATCCCTTGAGTCCAGACACTTGGTTGCTTCTGAGTCCAACTTTCTGAGAGTTGTACGGACTTCTGAGGCGAACCTTCTGAGGGAAGACCCTTCTGAGAACTACTAGTCGCAAGGTCTTCTGAGACCCTTCTGAGGCGACAGTGTTCTTTCCTCAGAAACATGTTTTCACCTTCTGCGCTTTTGAGACATTCTTTCTGATATCTTTTGGCGCTATGATTTTATCAATTGATCTCGAGGCTACTTGATGTTTTGTCTTGGTCTTTGCTCATGGTATTGCAATAATTTAAAGCTTTCTGAGACACTTAGCGCACATATTAGCAAAACCTTAAGTAAAATTTTTATACTTATGGCTTACCTTGTTATCATTAAAACTTTCATTGCTCTAAGAGAATTATGCCTAATTCTTTCAGAAGGGTTCTGGAGCTTACAATCTCCCCCTTTTTGATGATAACAACTTAAGTCTTAAGATAATAATTTTGCTTAAGTTCAGAAGTGTTTCTGAGTGAGTTCACAACTCATTCAGAATGCACTTTTGCTTTCTTAGAACTTAACATTGCTTTCTAAGAGAAGGCTCTGTTATTTCCTTAGAAGGCTTTGATAATCAACAGTTAAGGTATGCAATGTATGATTACTGTTTGAGATTATCAATTACATAGCGTGTATTTCTTGATAAATATACGTATGAAATTCAGAAATACCAGGCTAAGTAAATCAATAGATGCCAAATAATTAAGAATAAGCATGGAATTAAGTAAAAACATGAGATGCTAAAATAATGATTTTTCATTGATGGTTTTGTAGAAATACAAAATATTTGGCTCCCCCTAAGTTGTTGCTCCCCCTAAGTCCTAGCCTAGTGTTTACGTATAGCCAATGTACAAAAATTTTATCATTTATCTACTCCCCCTTTGTTATATCAAAAAGGGTGGCTAAGACATAAACGCCATTATTGACTTAGAACTACTGCCTTCTGGCAATGTAGCGTAGCAGCTGGCATATCTCCATGAGAATCTCGCTCTGAGTCGCATTCGGAGCGCATTCTGGAGGTAGTTCAGAGGAAGTGGAAGGCTGTTGAGAAGATGAGGGTTGAGATGGAGGAGGGCGAGAGACTTCAGCCTCAAGAACCTCATCGATGATATCCCTCTGTTGATATTCAGGAAGTTCTTCTTCTTGCACAGCTTTGTCTTCAATAGCAGCGAGTTCAATAGAAGGCTGCCTCTGAGTGTCCTCAGAAACTAGAGCAAGGTCTAGATCAGAAGGTTGCCGAGCTGATGGTTGCTCCATAGCGCCAAAAGTCTGAGCATCTTCGGAGAGGTTGAAAGTTAAGATCTGGCTATGTATGGCTTCAATGCACTTCAACTTCTCAGTTCGACCAAAGAAAGGCCGAAATTGCACAGAGGGAGGGGTGACTACCATTCTTCCTAGCTGAAAGCCGGAACTAATCATCGATTCTGTAATCGAGAAGGTAGGACCCTGTTGATTGAAGGATGGAGGGGAACTTCTGTTAGATCTAGAGAGGAACCTCTGGTTCCTTCTGAGAGTCCTTCTCAGATAGAGTTCCTTCCAAGGAACTGTGGGCAACAAATGCCTCAACTGCTGCAACGCCGGCAGCCATGGTAGCGTCAGCGCCCACTCTGAGCTGAGCCCAGTGCTGGTGGTCCCTGGCACTACTTCATGTGTTGAGACATGAGTTTCCTCATGTTCCGGAGGGATCTCAGAAGAGGGAGGACCAACCTCAGAAGTTGGTTCAAGTAAGGCTTCCTCATGCTGTAGTTATTGTTGTTGCATCTGAGCAGCTTCTGGAGTCTCAGAGGGTTGATCCAGTTCCTTATGGACAGCAAGCATTGTCTGAGCCAGTGACTCAGTATTTACAGCAGCAGCCTCGGTTGTGGTTGCCTCAGAGAGTTCCACCATAGAAACCTCAGAGGGCTTCTTCTGGGGCTCTTTCTTGGAGCTTCCAGCATCTGGAGTGCGATGCTCAATGCGGAAGCTTGCCGCATCTTCTTCCTCAGACGAAGAATCAGCAACATTTCCTCCATGCCCGTGAACGTCTTCTCTGGTTGGAGAGACATTCCCAGAGGGGAGGAGTGATGAGAAGCTTCTGCTCTTCTTCAGCAGCAGCAACAGCAGCGGTAGTAGTGATGGTGCAACAGCAGCAACTGCTATAATTTCTTTACCCGTCGGCTTCGGCGGGCTCTGTTTCTTAGTGGTTTTTATCCCCACTCCTTTGTGAGACTTTCCCTGATAATTCAAGGAATGCAGGAGTTTAGTTTTAAATTTGGTGGGTTTAAAACTAGCAACAGAATCAGAAACAGGAATTGAAGTAGAAGAAGATTTAAGAAAGGAAGGTGGAGTTTTAGAGTAAGCTTTTACCAAACGACCACGTTTCTTTTTCCATTCTGGTGGCACGTCTGGAACTTGGAGAGTTGGAGGTGCTTTCCTCTTTCTGGTCAGGAGTTGCTCAGAAGTTGTTTCTTCTGAGTCTTCAGCAGCCTCAACAACCTCAGGTTTCTTCTGAGGAGTCTTCTGAGCTTCCTCAGAAGCCATACTCCTTGTCACCCTTGTTGGAGAAGGATGAGTCATTTTTTGCTTCTTCTTCTTCTTCTCTGAAGGATCGGAAACCTTTTCCTTTCCTTTTCAACCTAGAAGGCTGTTTGGGACCGACAGCTCCCTTAGAAGGCTTTGCTTCCTCCTTCTTCTTCTTGATGTTGTTGAAGGTGACCATTGAGAATTTGCTGTGGTTGAAGACATACTCGTAGTCCTCAAGTGGGAAGGAGGGATGGTCGAGGATTCTGGTCAGAATGCTTCCGTAAGGTAGACTTGTGAGAGCCCTCTTAGGATGAGCTTGGTGCATCATGTAGTTGAGCACCATCCTTCCAAAATCTACTCTTTCCTTTTTCAGCAGGTGGTACAATAGGCATGCATCCATGGTGGTAACGTTCCCCATGTCTCCAATCCGAGGGAGAAGGGTATGTTGAACAACTGAGAAGATGATTCTGGCCTCTTGCGTAAGATGAGGCACCTTTACGCCCTTGAGTGGTAGACTGTTGCTACCAGTCAGAAGTGTCACCACTTCTTCTTCTGAGTCATCTACCTCCTTGACCCATTCTGGGTCGTCGGCGATGACAGCACCACCATTCAAGGTCTTGAAAACTTTGTTGATGTCAGAGGAGGAGAAGCGGATTTGCTGATCAGCAATCGTGCTTTTGACCCCTTTGTTGGTGAACCTTTCGATTTGAGAGTAGAAGGCCCTCACCACATTTGGGTAGCATACATCCTCGGAGCTCATCATGGCTGGCCATCCAGGTTGCTTAAGGAATGTGAGCTGAAGTTCGTCCACCTGGTTGTAGACATTGAGAGGCAATACCCTTCCCATGGCTAGATTCCGTGGGAGATAGGTCTTGTAAAATAGGGATTGCATCTTCTCATCTTCGTAGAGGATGTCTTCTGATACCTCATTAATGTTATTTCTCATTAATCCCTTAATTTCTCCAGACGAGGCCATTTGGTAGAAAGGGTTTAAATTTGGAATGAGATGAAGGGAGATAGAGAAGGACAAGAGAGCAGAGATAGCAGAGAGAGAGAGATGGGATATGAAACAGATGAAGATTGGAAAGTGAGGAGAGGATTTGGCAGGGTTTTGGTAAGTTTTAAGCGCAAAGTGCTTAAATGGAACAATGTCATGAGTATTTATAGAACTGGCTTGTAACTAGCCGTTTCTGACGCTTATCCAAAAGTTACCGTTGGTAACTTGTTTCTCGGAAGGTACCCTTCTGAGAGAAGTGGTCCTTCTGAGAAATGCTCCTTCTGAGAAATGTTTCAGAAGATCTCCTTTCTGAGGGATGAGTCTTCTGAGAACAAATTTTCTCAGATAGAGTTTTCTGTGTTTATCCTACTTCTAGCTCAGAAGCTTAGTTCTGATGTTTGTCTCAGAGTCTAAACTAGGACTAAGGAGGGTTTCTAAGAAAAAGTTTTTAATTTCAAAGTACTTAGAAACGTCTTAGATTAAGAAATCCTTTCAGAACATTGAAACGATCCTCGGGTAAAGGCTTTGTAAATATATCTGAGATTTGTTCCTCAGTATTCACAAATTTGAGTTCAATGTCGCCTTTTTGCACATGATCCCGAATAAAATGATGTTTTATATCAATGTGCTTGGATCGAGAATGCTGAATAGGATTCTTAGCTAAGTTGATAGCACTTGTATTATCGCAAAGGATAGGAATTTTGGTGTACCTTAATTGATAATCAAGTAGCTGATTCTTAATCCAGAGCATCTGAGAACAGCAGTTTGCAGCAGACACATATTCAGCTTCAGCAGTTGATAGGGCGATCGTATTTTGCTTCTTGCAGGACCAAGTAATCAAGCATTTTCCAAAGAAGCAGCAGCAGCCACTTGTGCTTTTGCGATCGATCCTATCTCCAGCGTAGTCAGCATCACAATATCCTACAACATCAGAAGAACAACCTTCTCGTACCAAAGACCAAGATTAGTAGTTCCACTTAAATATCGTAAAATTCGTTTAACTGTAGTTAAATGTGACTACTTAGGCTTAGACTGGAATCTAGCACAGATCCCAACACTAAGTTGGATATCTGGTCTGGAGGCAGTTAAGTAGAGAAGTGAGCCAATCATCCCTCGATAGTTGCTTTCTGAAACTTTCTCACCATCTTCATCCAAGTCAATTACTTGAGAGGGATGCATGGGAGTGCTCATGGGTTTGGCCTTATCCATCAGAAACTTCCTCAGAAGTTCTTTGGTATACTTCTCTTGGTGGATAACAGTCCCTTCTGACTCTTGCTTGATTTGCAATCCTAGGAAGAATTTTAATTCTCCCATCATGCTCATCTCGAATTCACCTTGCATAAGCTTGGAGAATTCTTTGCAAAGGCATTCATTGGTTGCGCCAAATATTATGTCATCAACATAAATCTAGACAATCAAGAAGGCAGAGTCTTCTGAGAGTGTAAAGAGAGTTGTGTCCACTTTCCCTCTTGAGAATCCGTTTTTAAGCAGGAAGGAGCTCAATCTATCGTACCAAGCTCTGGGAGCTGGTTTCAGACCATAGAGAGCCTTCGTAAGCTTAAATACGTGATCAGGGAATGCATCATTCACAAAACCAGGAGGTTGTTTTACATAAACTTCCTCAGAAAGGTATCCATTTAAGAAGGCAGACTTGACGTCCATTTGATAGAGTTTGAAACCTTTGTGTGCAGCAAAAGCTAGCAACATTCTGATAGCTTCCAATCTTGCGACTGGAGCAAAAGTTTCATCGTAGTCTATCCCTTCTTGTTGGTTGTACCCTTGAGCAACCAATCTGGCCTTGTTTCTCACGACTTGACCATTTTCATCAAGTTTGTTTCGAAACACCCATTTAGTTCCAATGACACTCTTGCCTTTGGGCTTTTGAGTTAGTTTCCAAACTTGATTTCTCTCGAATTGGTCAAGTTCATCCTGCATGGCATTTACCCAGCTAGGATCATCTAACGCCTCTTCTATGGAGTCTGGTTCAAGTTCAGAAACCATAGCAAGATTTGTGTAGTTCCTTCTGGTTCTTACGCCACGTTCTGGATTACCCAAGACTTCATTCTGGGAGACGTTCTTCAAGTCTCTTGAGCCTCTAATCCCTTTAGGAGTAGGGTTCTGAGAAGGAGACACAGAAGGTTCTCTTTCTGAGTCATCAGAGGCTTGAGCTTCTGAGAATCTAAATTCCATTGCATTTGGAGAAGTAGATTCTCTAGGTTCTGGAGCTTCGATGATGCTACTAGATTTTTCTTTAGATAGAGATGGTTGTTCCATGGGTTGGAAGTCAGTCTCATCATCTATAAGAATTTTCTTTTTGGCATTCTCAGAAGAGATGTTGAGTTTCTCAAACTCATCTTCTAAGTCTGCATCTTTCTGAGACATGTCCTTACTAAGTTCTTTGAACTTAATATGGATTGTCTCTTCAACACATTTACTCCTTTTGTTATATACTCTGTAAGCTTTAGAGACTGAGGAGTATCCTAGGAAGCATCCATCATCGGACTTAGGATCAAACTTAGAGTTTGTCCTTTGTGTTGAGTATAAAAAAGAAGAACCAAATACATGGAAATAAGAAATGTTTGGTATTTTATTCTTCCATAGCTCGTAAGGAGTCTTTTTCAGAATTGGTCTCAGAAAGACTCGATTCTGAATGTAGCATGAAGTGTTAACTGCTTCAGCCCAGAAACCTTTTGAAAGTCCGCTTTCTAAGAGCATTGTTCTTGCCATCTCTTGAAGGCTTCGATTCTTTCTCTCAGCTACTCCATTTTGTTGAGGAGTTCTGGGAGATGAGAATTCGTGAGCAATGCCCATATTTTCACAAAACTTTTCGAAAGCATGATTCTCAAATTCACCACCATGATCTGAACTAATGGCATGAATGTGCGAATCCTTTTCAGTTGAAACTCTTTTCGCAAATGCTTTGAACTTCTCAAAAGTTTCTTCCTTAGAAGCTAGAAAGAAAACCCAAGTGAATCTGGAGTAATCATCCACTATGACAAGACCATAGCGTTTTCCAGAGAGGGAAGCCGTTCTGGTTGGTCCAAAGAGATCCATGTGGAGCAGTTCCAGTGGTTTCTGAGTAGAAATACCCCTTTTACTGGGAAAGGAAGCCTTGGTCTGTTTCCCTCTTTCACAGAAGTCGCAGGTTGCATCCTTCTGATACTTAATGCTGGGAAGGCCCTTTACAATTCCTTTCTGAGAGAGTTCAGAAAGAAGTCTCATATGGGCATGACCAAGTTTCTTATGCCATAGCCATTTGTCTTCTTGGACAGAGACAAGGCACTCCACGTTTGATCCTTTAGATCATCCAGATGGATAACATAGATGTTACCAACACGTTTTCCTTCCAGAACGATCTTGTCATTTGTGAGATTAATCACATGACAATACTTGGCATAAAACTCAACCTTTAAGCCTTTGTCACAAAATTGACTAATTCTTAATAGATTGTGAGTTAAGCCATCGACCAAAAGTACATCTGAGATTTGATGAGAGGAATCCTTACCAACATCTCCTATTGCAGTGACTCTTCCCTTAGCGCCATCACCGAATCGCACTGTTCCGCCTTTCTTGGCTTGAGACTTCTGAACCAGTGCTTGCTTCCAGTCATGTGCCTCGAGCAGCCACATTCAAGGTACCACTGCTCATCGTGGTGTGGAGCAGCGCTTGATGATGTACCTGCAGTCACAAAGTTAACAGATTTAGGTACCCATTCTTTGTTGGGTCCTTTCTTGTTAGCTTTCTTGGACTTTTGCCTTCTTTTCTTAGAAGGGTCATGGTTTTGAGAGTCAGAGACCTTTTGTTTGCCCTTTTCAGAAGCACTTGCTTTCTGAGAAGTTTTACCCTTCTGAGAGGGGTTAGTCTTCTTAAAGGCTTTGCTTTCTGAGTTTTCTTTTGAGCCTTCTGAGGCTTAGAGATTTTTCCTTTCCAAAGGACATTCTTCAGAACCATGGCCACTTTTAAACATGCGATGCACGTGCGAGGTGATTTAGTTAAAGATGGATCAATATATTTGGTTCGAAGATTTTCATAACCAAGTCCACTCTTATCCTTGTAAGGTCTTTGACCACCAAGCAAAGGTGTCATCATTTTTC
>RYYW01000117.1:93173-169252 GCA_013621005.1 Aeschynomene evenia | reverse complement strand
GAGATGAATGAGCTACTTTTGCATCATATTAGGCATTTGGTACTTGATTGGAACTTTGTGCATTTTCTCAGCATTTCGTGCTTTGTGACACTATTCTGTAATTTGCCTATAACTTGAGTTCTAGAAATTGGAATTTTGTGTTCTTTGTCTTGTTGGAAAGCTTAGACACAGGTCTACAAAGTTGATGAAGAACTCGAAAGCTGATTCAGACCATAAGGATTGGAGCTTCAAGTTGAGTCAATCTTGCTGGACAGCAATCCTGGACAGCAAGTGTTGCAGAAGCCATAGCTGGAGCTACAGATGTTGAAATCACTCCATTTCAGTTGCATTGGAAAGCTAAGGCACAAGGCTTCATTTCATCTTCAGAGCTCGAAAGCAATTGAAGTCTAATAAGCTCAAAAGTTGACTCGAAGTTGCTGCAGCGAATGTGACAGCAATCTGGAGCAGCAGTCAGTATTTGCTTATATCTGGAGCTATACTTACTGGAATGGATGATCTGGTGGCTATGGAAAGCTAAGACATAGAGCTACAACTTTGCTTCAGGGCTCGAGGGCAGAATCATCCATTATAGGCTTCAGATATTGGCTGCAATATCTCGGGCAGGAGCTTAGCCTTGCTGTGTTGCCTTAAGTGTCATAATTTTGTGCATTGTCCATTGTACCCTTGCCTTATGTGTTGTAATTGTTTAGTGTATGGCTTTTTAGACATTTCCACCTTCTTTTATGTCTATTTAAGTCCTACATCAGACTTGGAGGGAACACTTTTTACATTCATTTTTTAGAATTCAAGTTTTAGAATTACATTTTCTCTCTAGTTTCTCTCATTTTCGTTTTTCTCCTCTTCCATTTTTCTTGCTGATTTCTCCATGATCATGGAGAACTAAGCTCATAGCTAGCTTGAGGATGGAGGATTGTAAAAGATATTGAGATTAGCTATGTGATTGAGGTATTCTTGCATTTCTTTCATGATTCATTCAAGAATTTCGAATTCTCTCTTCTCACCTCTTCTTGATTTATGATTCAAGAATTATGAAGATTTTCTAATTCTTGAATTATGAATCCAATTGATTAATAATTCTAGAGATTTCTGAGTTATTGATCAATAAACTTAAGTTGAGAGAACATCTAGATTTAGAGATTTCTGATCTAGAGAATTGAATTGTTGAGCTTCAATCTTGATACCTTGAGTTAGGTTTTGAGATTTCAGATTTGATTCAAGTGTGTTAAGATGAATGTTTGAAGATTTTCATAAGACTTGATCTAAATTCAGATTTGAATTTGGATTTGAAATTCAATTTAATTCTTGAAAGGATAATGAATCAATGATATATGCTTTACAATTCGAATTCCTTGAGCTAGTGTCTTCTACCTATTTGATTAAAATCCTGTTTGAATTTTCTCATTTCTGAAATTCTATGCTAAAATCCCCAAACCTAACCTTGCATAATCACTTTTCATTTCTTGAGTTCCTTGGGAAAACGACCTAGGTATTCCACTTGTCTACAAGTTATCTAGTTTTGAATTTGATTCAATTCGGCAGTTGATCAAATTTTGGCGCCGTTGCCGGGAATTCAATGGTGTTGAGTGATTATGTTGTGAATATGTGAATAGTTTACTTTAGTTTTGTTTTTGAATTCTGAAATTGAATCCTATTAAGCATTAGCAGTTCTGTTCTGATTTTTCACATTTGCATTAGCATTCTGCATCATTCTTCATTAGCATTCTGCATTATTACATTCTGCATTATGCTTTAGAAATTCTGCATTATTTTAGAAATTCTGCATTATGTTTTAGAAATTCTAATTCTGCACTAGTTCAATTTTCAGATTCTCAATTAGCATTACCTAGTTTGATATTATTTTGGTTAGGTAGTTTTGATTGCTGCAATTTTTCTTTTGAAATTCTGCAATTTGCTGCACTTGATGCTACATTATGCTGGTATATGCTATATAATTCTGCTGGTATTCTTTAATTCTCAATTAGCATTACCTTGTCCTTGATTTTTATTTTGGTTTTAAAACTATATAGGACATAATAGAATAGCATTATAGCAGTAGTATAGTATATTGCAGCAGCAGTATATTGCAGCAACTGCACTTGGAACTGCATTTTCCAGCATTTTGTAGTTCCTGACATTGTATTGTAATTAGTTGATATCTGGAGTTCTAGGCATTGGAATTTTGTGTTCTTTGTCTTGTTGGAAAGATAAGATGCAGGTATACAACTTTCATGAAGAGCACAAAACCTGATTCAGAGCTTAAGGACTTCAGAATTTAGCATAAAGTGGGTCATCTTTGCTGCAAAATTCTGCAGCAGCAATTCTTGACCAGGCAGTAGTGCAGAGTCATAACTAAGCTACAAAGGTCGGATTCTCTTGATTTCAGTGGCATTTGAAAGATAAGACATAGGCTACATTTCATCTTCAAGCTCGAAATCATTTGAGGCCATTAAGGAGCTAAAAATCATGCTGCAAAGTGTGGCAGAATCTGCAGAATTGCTGAGATGCATTTATTTTTAGTATTTTATGTGTTAATTGTGTGTTACTTGCAGTACAAGTCATCATATGCTACTTTGTCTATTTTTGCATCATGCATGATTACTATATATCACATATTGATCTTGGATTTGTTGCTTTTGATCCAGAGGATTGATAGGAACTCGTAGGTTGATTAGTGCTAGGAGGAGATTGTCATGTGGTGCTATTATCGATTCTACTCCTAACCCTAACCCTTGTTCTAATGTTGTTCTTGTAATCAGAATTGTGGTGCAGGTTAGATAATATGGCTGAGAGGACTTTGAAGGAATTGGGTGCCCTTGATGTGAACTACCAAGCATTGGCTATCCAATACCTCATTTGGATGCTGACTTGAGCTAAAACCTGATTTATACGTTTGCTTCCTAAGTTATGTGGCCTAGTTGGAGAGGATCTCACATGCATCTAAAGGAGTTTCACGTGGTTGTTCTACTATGAGGCACATGGAGTTGATGAGGATCATGTAATGTTAAGAGCTTTCCCTTTATCCTTGGATGGTGCAGCAAAGGATTGGTTCTACTATCTTCATCCAGGAGTTGTCACTTGTTGGCAAGACATGAAGAGACTTTTCTTTGAGAAATTTTTCCCTGCGTAAGAACAACCTCTATCAGAAAAGATATCAGTGCATTAGCAGCAAGGAGGTGAGACACTTCATGAGTACTGGGAGAGATTTAAGAAGCTTTGTGCAAGCTGTCCTCATCACCAAATCAGTGATCAATTGTTGATTCAGTATTTTTATGAGGATTGTTGGGCATAGATAGGAGCATGATTGATGCAGCATCAGGAGGAGCTTTGATGGATAAGACACCTACTACAGCAAGGACTTTGATTGAAAATATGGCTACGAATTCTCAGCAGTTTGGTACTAGAGCAACAAGCTGTAGAGGTGTAAATGATATTCAGTATTCAGAGGCAACCCAAAGGATGGAGCATAGGATTGATGAGTTGACTAGTTTGGTGAGACAACTAGCTCTTGCAAGTAGACAGAAACAAAAGCATGTGGCAACCATCAGTTGTGGTATTTGCTACATGGTTGATCATGCCACAAATCAATGTCCCACATTGCAAGAGGAAAGTGACCTAATGACTGGTATGTTTCCTGTAGGCTTTCCAGCAGCAGAATTTTGATAGAAATGGAGGTGCCGGAAACCAGAATTTCATGCAAAAAGTCAAGATTTAGGCCATCCACCATCCAAGAAGTTGTTGCACCATCTGAGCCATCCTTGGCAGATCTTGTGAAGCAAATGGCAACTAGCAACATTCAGTTCCAACATACAACAGAGACCACTTTCCAGAATTTGCAAACACAGATTGAACAGTTAGCTATAACAATTGTGGAGTTGCAAGCTCAAGGATCAGAGAACTACCTGCACAACCTGTAAACCCCACCAGAAATGTTAGTGCCATTACAATTGGAGGTGGGAAGACTCTTGCAGAATCTGAGGTAGTGCAGAAGCATTCTGTCTATCACATTGATGTCATTGATATTTAGTGGATAAGATGCATTCTGATTTTATGATTCTGTGTTGCATTCTGATTCTTTGACTCTGCTGATATTGATTCTGATGTCATTCATGTGATGTTTCTGATTCTGCCATGCATTTCTGAGATTTCTCACTCTAATATGCATTCTCACTCTAATATGCATCCTTTCATGCATTCTGTTACTACTGACTCAATGATGCATTCTGATGTACATTTCTGATTCTCTTGTGCATGATATACCTGCTGCTACTTTATCTTGTGCTGCTGGTTCACCTTCATCTTTGAATCAGCAGTAGCTACTGATGTTTTTCTTGCAGCAGATTTCTCTCTTGCGACTCTTATTGCAAGTGCCGACACACATGCTGCAGATCTTGTATATCAGGAGGATTGGCTGACTGAGTTCCCCAGTTTCTCTGAAATTGATGCAGAATTTGTGTACAAGGATTGTGATGGGCTGATTCTATGTGCTGCGTGTTCTGAGATTGCTGCATGTTTGGATGTGCAAGATTCTTCCACTGATATACTTGTACATTCAATGTGTCTAGCCCTGTTGCACCACAGGGTTCATCTAACTGTTCTCCCACTTTACATTCCATTGCTTTTGATTCTGTTACCACTGACATAGTTACCCCTGACTTTTCATCTTTTTCTTATGTCATAGTCCTGTAGATTTTTCTAGGTTAGATTCTTCATACTTTCCTGTTTTTGATTTTACAGTTTCATCTCGCATTTCCATTGCATTCCTTTTGTTTGTGTCTCTCCATTTGTTGTAGACCATGCTGAGGATTTTATCAGGATTGAGACACAGGAGCCTCAAAGCAATGATTTGTTCTTTCCGGCTGGATTTGTTCGCATAGTGTGGGAGCCCGGTGGAGGACTAGACCATACACTTAGTTGGAGGCTCCCAGACGAGTTCAAGCACAAGCCACCATAGGGAGTTTCCATTTTTCCTTTTTTCTTTTTGTTTTTGCATTTCAATTGAATAAAGCATGAGTAGCTAGTTAGTTGAGCAGGTTGTTTGTTGCATTGTAGATTTCATGCTAGTTATTAGTTAGGTTGCTTGCATAGGTTGTTACTTGTCTTTCTTGATTGATTTGGAAGTGTTGTACTTGAGACTTGCATCATTTTCTTAGGTGGTTAGAGTTCCGACATGATTGCATTTCACTTTGTTCTTCTTGATACTTGCTTGGTGATTGATCTTATTGTGTATAGATGATTTGTCTTTGGACATTCACCTTGTGAGTTTTGGGCCTTACATTGGGTGGCCACATTACATGCCATTCCATTCTTGTTGTGTGCTTCTCTTGTGGACTTTGTCATTCTAGGGTTTGCCTTGTCTCTTTATTGAGGTTACATTTTTCATATGCATTCTTGAGTGTGATGGAGACACTTTTCTTCTTGAGTCCACGACCATATTGCCTACCCTATACATTGCCCTTGCAAGCCCCTTTGAGCCATATATCTTATTATTTCATCTTAGCTCATCATAAGCCAAAAAAAGTGAAAAACCATTTTACACCCTACCTTTGGAAAGTGGAGTAACATTGGTTTTATCATCTTGCATGCTTGAGTCTAAGTGTGGGGGTTTGCCATGGAAGGCAAACTTCTAAGTGTGGGGGAAGGACACCTTGGTTGTTGATTGTACTATGTGTCTTTGTTGCATTGTATATGTGGTCTTATGTGTGGATTGTTGTATGTGAAAAAAAAAAAAAGCAAAAGCACACAAAAGAAAAAGCAAAGTTAAAAAAAAAAAACAGAAAAGAAATTCAAGGTCAAAGACCTAGTGTTTTAAGTGTGAAATGTAAAAAGAAAAAAAAAGTGAAATCTTTGCATTGTGTTTGGGTGGAATTCCCCTTTGTGTTTAATTGTGACTCATGCTAACCAATGCTAGTCTTATTTCCTTAGGTCTTTAGCTCACTTTCCCATACACTCCACACCCTCACCTTGGCCTCATTACAACCAAAACAAAGACCTCTTGATTCTTGGATGCATGGAATACTCGTAGTGGAGATTTAGAGGTTTGGCAAACCTATGTTGAATGCTTAGTCTAGCAAGAGAGTTGAGAGGAAGACAAGTCCACCATAATAGTGAGTTGAGAGCACACACACCCTTTGAGGTCCATACATTTCATCTATGCATTTTAAGGGATTTTGCTTTGCTTGTGTATTGTACCTCCTTGATATTGGAATGCTTGGTTGTTGGAAACTCTTACCACTTTAAATTGCTTTCTTGGTCTTGAGTAGAAACACTTTTGGATCATTCATTGGAATTCAAGTAGCACCTCTTGATTTCCCTCTTTCTCATTAGGTGGTTAACATTTGATTCTTAGTCTTGCATGAGGGCATGCAAGGGCTAAGTGTGGGGGAATTTGATATAGCAATAATTGTATTGATTATTTCCCTCTTGTATGCATGTAATTTGACCACTTTTGAGATGAATGAGCTACTTTTGCATCATATTAGGCATTTGGTACTTGATTGGAACTTTGTGCATTTTCTCAGCATTTCGTGCTTTGTGACACTATTCTGTAATTTGCCTATAACTTGAGTTCTAGAAATTGGAATTTTGTGTTCTTTGTCTTGTTGGAAAGATTAGACACATGTCTACAAAGTTGATGAAGAACTCGAAAGCTGATTCAACCATAAGGATTCCAAATTGGAGCTTCAAGTTGAGTCAATCTTGCTGGACAGCAATCCTGGACAGCAAGTGTTGCAGAAGTCATAGATGGAGCTACAGATGTTGAAATCACTCCATTTCAGTTGCATTGGAAAGCTAAGGCACAAGGCTTCATTGCATCTTCAGAGCTCGAAAGCAATTGAAGTCTCTAATAAGCTCAAAAGTTGACTCGAAGTTGCTGCAGCGAATGTGACAGCAATCTGGAGCAGCAGTCAGTATTTTGCTTATATCTGGAGCTATACTTACTGGAATTGGATGAACTTGGTGGCTATGGAAAGCTAAGACATAGATCTACAACTTTGCTTCAGGGCTCAAGGGCAGAATCATCCATTATAGGCTTCAGATATTGGCTGCAATATATCGGGCAGGAGCTTAGCCTTGCTGTGTTGCCTTAAGTGTCATAATTTTGTGCATTGTCCATTGTACCCTTGCCTTATGTCTTGTAATTGTTTAGTGTATGGGCTTTTTAGACATTTCCACCTTCTTTTATGTCTATTTAAGTCCTACATCAGACTTGGAGGGAACACTTTTTACATTCATTTTTTAGAATTCAAGTTTTAGAATTACATTTTCTCTCTAGTTTCTCTCATTTTCGTTTTTCTCTCCTCTTCCATTTTTCTTGCTGATTTCTCCATGATCATGGAGAACTAAGCTCATAGCTAGCTTGAGGATGGAGGATTGTAAAAGATATTGAGATTAGCTATGTGATTGAGGTATTCTTGCATTTCTTTCATGATTCATTCAAGAATTTTGAATTCTCTCTTCTCACCTCTTCTTGATTTATGATTCAAGAATTATGAAGATTTTCTAATTCTTGAATTATGAATCCAATTGATTAATAATTCTAGAGATTTCTGAGTTATTGATCAATAAACTTAAGTTGAGAGAACATCTAGATTTAGAGATTTCTGATCTAGAGAATTGAATTGTTGAGCTTCAATCTTGATACCTTGAGTTAGGTTTTGAGATTTCAGATTTGATTCAAGTGTGTTAAGATGAATGTTTGAAGATTTTCATAAGACTTGATCTAAATTCAGATTTGAATTTGGATTTGAAATTCAATTTAATTCTTGAAAGGATAATGAATCAATGATATATGCTTTACAATTCGAATTCCTTGAGCTAATGTCTTCTACCTATTTGATTAAAATCCTGTTTGAATTTTCTCATTTCTGAAATTCTATGCTAAAATCCCCAAACCTAACCTTGCATAATCACTTTTCATTTCTTGAGTTCCTTGGGAAAACGACCTAGGTATTCCACTTGTCTACAAGTTATCTAGTTTTGAATTTGATTCAATTCGGCAGTTGATCAAATTTTGGCGCCGTTGCCGGGGAATTCAATGGTGTTGAGTGATTATGTTGTGAATATGTGAATAGTTTACTTTAGTTTTGTTTTTGAATTCTGAAATTGAATCCTATTAAGCATTAGCACTAGTTCTGAAATTGAGTTATTATGTATGTTTACATGTTGTTATGTGATGTATTGATGATATATGTGTATATATACCCTGTAAGACATTAATAACGGCAAAGACGTCAAAATGTACGCAAAGACAAAGTTACAGTTATAATAAAACACTCCCGTCTTTGGATACTGATGGGGTTGTAAATCAAGGGATGGCAACCTTGGTGAATAGCCTCATTGGTAAAAGAAAACGGTACCCCCTCTCCCCATAGTATAGGATGAGCTCATGCCTAGGGGCCGGTGATGTGGAGGAGTACAGGAGGGTGGGCAGTGCCAAAGATTGATTAATGCAAGATAAAGTTGTTTGGCTAAATGTATTATGTTATCTTATGAGTTATCAATTTTATATGTATAAGGGCACTAGTACACTACACCAAGAATTTATTTATTTATGCCATATTGACTGTTTAATTAAAATGGATAAGACGCACTTAGGTAAGATGTTCCGGGAAAAGACTTCTTTTAAACTAATACCTGAATTGAATGCATTCATATTTCACCTATTTCTTAATTAAACCCGGGACGGCTTCCTCTACTGAGTCACTTCCCAGTGCTCACCCTATGTTTTTCCCCCATATTATAGAGGAGCAGACAGAGCAGGACCATGGAGCTAGCGAGGAGCAGGCCCAGCCTTAGTTTATTTTTCAGTCTTCCGCTTCATAGACCTATATACATTGATTTGCATTTCAGTTGTGGATTCATTTCAGTTGTTTGTGTTATTTATTGTAAGTCTGGACCTATGTTAGCCGGCAGCTATTTATTTGACATGTATTTATGGTGGAGTCTCATAAGTCATTGTCTTTGGATTATGGGATAAAGCCTAATATTTATTCCTTGTGTGTTCATTGATTGTTGGGAGTTATTTATTTGATAGACTATTCAGTTTATATCTTGGCATGGCTTATTATTTATCGATTATGTATTTCGCAAAGCCCTTATTTTTATATCGTAAACGAATTGCGAAAATTTTACTCCCGCCTATTTTCCGCGTATATATTTTAAAGTAAAGAATAAAACATGATAACAGAAGGTGACCCTTATGAAATAGCCTAAAATGACTTAAGCATTAAGGGCTATCTAGTAGGGGGTTACAGGTAGAGTGAGTGTGAACTTACCTAGTGTGAAGAAGATGAAACGCCCAATGATGATGAAGGAGTACAAGAGGGGAAGAGTAGTGGCTTCCCTAAGGTTTATGTGATTTTCTTTTTTCTGTGTGTAAAGGGAGATAAAGGGAGAAGAAATAGAAAGAAGATGGTAAGACAAAAAGGCCCTATATATTCGCACGAAAAGATGAAGAAATTCAAGAGTATTTTAGACTTTTTTAGAGGCAATTTCGAGGATAAAATCAAAAAGAAAAAAAAAAAAAACAACTGCAAACTATTTCGCCTTTGCACAACACGTGCATTCAATGGAGTGACGAGACATGAAGAGACACACATTTAATACGGTAGGAGCTAGTGCAGTGCAAACTTTGAGGCACGGTTCTATCCTCAAACTTGGATCCCAGTTTGACTTAGGGCTCGAGTTAGGGGCAATGTTTGTATCTCGTGCACATTAGCCTAATTCAACGACCCAAGTATAGGGCCTAATATATGTTGAAAATTAGCCCATAAGGAGAGCTAGAACTCGGACCTCGGTTAGGTGAATCCATGAGAGCACCTAAGTTCGACCGAGGTCCAAGACATGGGATAAATTGCCCAATTTAGTTAATGGGCCAAACCACAAGAAGAAACCAGATTCAGAAGTGGATCCAAGATCCGACCTGATGAAACACATAAAGGTGGAGAATATAGTAGTAGTGGATAATGATTTTCCGGAGACACTTTGTGGCTAAGGGAGACTGTGTACGTTGCATAAGCCGACACGATTGTTATCTCGAGTTTCTCTGATGCAGTTACCGAGGTTCCTTATAAAATCTCTTATAAATCGAGGTGTAATTCTACTATTCAGGTATGTTTTTCTGTTAAGTTCTCACTAATAAGCATACTCTGACTTAAACTTTGAAGTCCTTATAGCCTTGCAGGGAACCACCCTCCAACGCCTTGAAGAGGAGCAGAGCGTAGAGTTCAAAGACCAACAACAAGTCTACATTTGAGTAAGGTACGAAACAATACTCATAAAGGTAGTTACCTTTTTTAAAAAAATATAAAATAATAAAAATAATAAAAAAATAACTCTCACAACCTCATTTTCACTAACTATTTATTTAACTTCAATTTAGATAATTATTACATTAGACTATAATCAAACAAAAATATGAAACTAAAATAAATAAAAAAATATGGCTTGACAGATATGTAAAGACGCTAGTAATAATATTGTTTAAATATAAATTAAACTATAATAGTGTTTAAATATAAATTAAATTATAAAAACTTTTTTAAATAATCATCTAATCATGCATTATAAAAAAAAATTATTAAGTTTTACGCTCTCAACACGAAAAGTTAGATAAATAACCTACTATTGCAACTTGTTCTATAATGCACTTGTAATTATTTATGGTCCGTACCAGGTTGTTGCACACCCTGTGAATATCAACGAATTCAGGTGTTTCTTTTATTCAAATAAGAAGTTTCTAAAGTCACAGTCCCTCAGATTACCCACCACCCATTCGCCATGTTGAACATTTTACTTCCATCAAATATGTAAAAATAGAAAATAAATTAGATGAAAATATCATAACATATTAACCACTAGGATAAGTACATAATCTCCATACCTACATAAAAATAAAAAATGAAAACAGAAACCATTTTCATAAACTAAATGCCACCTAAAAGTCCGTCCCGTTTTATACAACAGTTTTTAGATTTCATTTAATATTTTCAGTTAATTTCCTATTTTCCAAGATTTTGCAAGGAAACAATAAAAACTATAAAATTAAAATCCAAATTTTAATCTTTATTTTCAATTTTAACCATTTCTTTTATAAAATCTTAAAATTGGGAAACAAACTGAAATTAGAAAATAGGAATTAAAGTGGAGGAAATTGTCCAAAGTGCATGCATGGGAATTTTACATGTACTTCAAGACTGCAAGACCAAATCCAATGCCTAGAAAAGTTGCAATCGCAATACCAAATATGCCAGCAAGAATGCCGGGAACAATGAGAGAGCTCCACCCTTTCGTAGTCGCCATTCCGCACGCCGTTGTTGGACCTCCGACATTGGCATTAGACGCAATAAGCAAAAGCTTTAAGTCAAACCGAAAGAGTCTTCCCAGTCCAAGGATCACCACAAGATGTACTGCTATTTGAACAAGAGAAAAAAGGAAAATACTTGGTGCTGTGTTGATTACACTCCATATACTCCCACTAGCACCTATCACTGCAAAGAACACCTGTTTCTCACAAGTGGCAAACTTTATCCAATAAGTACCTCACCAAGCAAGGATAAGAAGGATTTCAAACCAGAAATGTAAGATAATTGTGCAAGAGCTTAGGGTGGATTTTCTTAGATTTGGTTATGGCTTCTATTTTCTTTATTTTTTGTTTTCAGAACTCTGTGAAGGAAATAGTGAACAGGAAATGAAAACTGAAAATAGGATGTTAGTATTTTCTTCACAAAAGTTTGCAAACAAAAAACATGAAAAATGAAAATAGGATATGAAAACAGTACCAAACATGCCCCAGAGTTTCCTTTTTTTGGCATAAAAAGTAGAGGTATTTATCAATCTAAAATGTCCATAAACACCCTTACATACATTTAGTATCATGACTGTTCAAAATTTTAAATGAAATAAAGGAATATGCTTGAATAACTATCTATATTTTTTCTATACTTTCTTACTATCAGCATACCATTCACTACCTTTTCGAAAGGAAGAAAAAGTTGAATTAGTTAATTTTTATCTTTCTTATCTTTGGTGCATAAATAATAATTTATTTACTCTTATTAGTATGATAAAATCCTAGCCTACCCACCTGCATGAGAATCACAGCCATAGCCTCACCACAGGGTGAAAGTGAAGCAAATGGTTCGGGAAATACTGTTGCAAGAATTACAGAAATTCCTGTTACCACCGGCAGAGTACCCCCTTGGATTCCAAAATACACTGTCAAAAAGGAGGAAGCCTTGCAGATGGCAAAGGCCACGGAGAGAGCAGTAGCCATTTGGAGCACAGGAAGTTTGTTCTCAGGATTAGATTTTGTATTCATTCCATCATCTGCATAAAGTAAAATTTCACTGTCATGTGTTACTATCATTGATGAAGCATAGCCACACATCATTCAATTTTTACCGCCACATCTAGTAGTATAAAATCATTATAACTAAAAAAGTACTTCATAAGTTAATATTTGATGTCATGGAGGAAATACTATACATGCTACTATGCTAGCTAGTAAGAGCGACTACCTAATGAGGGGCTTAAAGTGTATAAACGTAGAAAATACAGGGGTAGTTTGGGGATTGTTTATCCTAGGGATGATTTGGGCACTCAGGTGGGCCCTAGTGGATCCTAACAGAATTGTGAGAGTGTGTGCTGAGTGCATGGGTGTTAGGGAAATGGGAATAGTATAACTGTCTCAAGGGGGGGGGAATATTTGGGGATCTTTGGCTAATCATTGGCATAGGGAGTAGAGCTGCCTAGTGCTCTTGCATTTGTATTCCTCTGTCGTCACCTCATCAATAATACTTCTTCTATTCCCTATCAGTAGTCTATCATTTGGTATCAAGAGCTCGATCTCGGGTTTCTGTGCAAGCTTTCCCCCACTGCTGTCATGGACGAAAGAATGGAGGATTTGGAGAGAAAGTTGGACCGAGTAATGCGTCTTATTGAAGAACCGAGGCGAGACCGCACCAGAGGCCGCTCACCACCGCGGCGACACCGCCGAGTGGAGCAGGACGGTCGATGGAACGGGGGTTCTAGGGGGGACGGTGGTTCTCACCACTCCCCATCGCCCCACCGCAGCGAGCACCGGAGCTCGAGGTCCCGTGACCGAGAGCATCGGAGCTCCCCTCGTTCCCGCGTGGATCGTCCGCCCCACTGGGACCGAGCTTCGGGAAACGGCCGCCACCCGCATGGCTATCATGGTGAATCGCGAGAGAGACCCCGAGAGCGTGACCGGAAGTTAGATTTACCCCTGTTTTCTGGCGATGACGTATTTGGTTGGTTGATCAAAGTGGAGCGCTATTTCACCGTTAACGATGTGTACGGTGACGATCGGCTGAGGTTGGTGCTGGTGGCGATGGAAGGGCGTGCGTTGCATTGGTTCCAGACATGGGAACGTCATCTCGAATTTCCGTCGTGGCGTCAGTTTAAAGAAGCAGTCACCCGCCGTTTTCAACTTGGGTCGACTAAAGACAGGTTTGGGCCCCTTTTGAGGCTGAGGCAGGTGGGTCCGGTCATGGATTACATCGACGAGTTTGAGCGCCTCTCCAGCCAACTACATGATGCAGATCCGGAATTGTTGATAGGCCTATTTACCAATGGGCTCAAAGGCCCGATTCGAGCTGAGTTGAAAAGCTTCGAACTGGGTTCCCTCTCCGCGCTCAAGGATCGGGCCCTCGTTCTTGAGGAGCGCAACAAGGAATGGAAGTCTGAAGGTTTGGGCCCCATGGAGCGTACGGGCGGTCCATCCAGAGGATTATCTTCAAATCGCCCTAACCCACCGCCTCCTCGTTCGAGTATGATAAGAGATGGCGGTGGGCAGCGAAATCGCGAGGGAGTTGGGGGCGATAAGGGTGGTGTTGGTCGGCGATTGTCGCATGACGAGGTACAGGAAAGAAGTCGTAAGGGGCTTTGCTTCAAGTGTGGGGAGCGTTGGGGCCATGACCACATATGTAGGTTGAAGAACTACAACCTCGTCCTGGTTGAGGCCTCGGAGGACGACGGCAGGGAGAGCGAGGAGGCGGAGGTTGCCCCACCAGGAGACGCGGAGGGGAGAGAGATAGTGGCTCTCCACTCTCTCCATGTTCGTTCGCTGAATACCCTTCGAGGACTAGTCACTACTAACAAGTCCTTCAAGGTTTGGGGACAAATGGCGGGGATGGACGTGATTATCCTAGTTGACACAGGAGCTGATTGCAACTTCGTAGATGCGAAGGTGGCCGATTCTGTTCACTTGACAACCCTTCCAGTGCCATTTCTGGTTGAAATGGGAACAGGATTAGTAGAGAAAGGGTCCGGGCTGTGCGAAAAAGTGGAGGTGGAGATCCAAGGTAACAAAATTGTGCAACCGTTTTTTAAGCTTCCCTTGGGCAGTGCTGATGTGGTTTTGGGTTACGGCTGGATTGCCGGACTGGGGGACATTCGGGCTAACTTTGGCCAGCACAAGATTATGTGGAAGGAGGGGAAGGAATGGAAGGGCATTCAAGGGGATCCCTCCTTGTGTGCTACTGGAGCTTCGCTTAAAAGGGTGTTCAAGGCTCTCAGGACGGAGGAAGAAGCTTATTATGTGGCCCCTTGTAATGAAGACGCTACAACACCAATGGAGGCACAAGCCAAAGCTCCTGAGCAAATTCAGAAATTGTTGGAAGAGTTTGCTGATGTGGGTCAAATGCCAACAGGTCTGCCACCACCAAGGGAACAGGATCATGCTATCAATCTGAAGGAGGGGGCTGATATCCCTCATTGCAGGCCTTATCGCTACCCATATGTGCAGAAAAATGAGATAGAAAGGATCATTGAGGAGATGTTGACTGCAGGGATCATTAGAATGAGTACTAGTCCTTTTTCCAGCCCAGTTATTTTGGTTAAGAAGAAGGATGGCAGCTGGCGCTTTTGTGTGGACTACCGGGGCTTGAATAAGGTTACCATACCTGACAAGTTTCCCATTCCCATCATAGATGAGCTCCTGGATGAGTTGGGAGGGGCACATGTTTTTTCCAAGTTGGATCTTAAGTCTGGCTACCACCAGATAAGAATGAAGGCCGGTGACATTGAGAAGACAGCTTTCCGAACTCACGAAGGGCATTACGAGTTCCTAGTCATGCCCTTTGGGTTAATGAACGCGCCGTCAACGTTTCAAGCTTTGATGAACAGGGTTCTGAAACCGTACCTCCGGAAATTTGTGCTTGTCTTTTTTGATGATATCTTAATTTTCAGCAAGGGGATGGAGGAGCACTATGAGCACTTGAGGAAGGTCTTGGAGTTGTTGAGACAGCATAAGCTGTATATTAATAAGAAGAAATGCGCCTTTGGACAGCAGCGGCTGGAGTACTTGGGTCACATCATTTCGGACAAAGGTGTTGAGGCTGATCCTGCAAAAATTGCTGCCATGGTGGAGTGGCCAGCTCCTACTGATTTGAAGGGATTGAGGGGATTCCTTGGCATCACAGGGTATTATCGTCGATTTGTGAGGGGGTACGGGAAGATAGCATGGCCATTAACTCAATTGCTAAAAAAAGATTGTTTTTCATGGAGCTCGGAAGCTCAGCTGGCTTTTGACAGGCTCAAGAATATCATGACCAGTCTCCCTATTCTAGCAGTCCCCGATTTCACCAAGACTTTTGTACTTGAGACTGATGCATCCGGAAAAGGGCTTGGCACTGTGCTCATGCAGGAAGGGAGACCCATTGCTTTCCTAAGTCAGAAATTGCCCGAAAGAGCCCAACAGAAATCAGTGTATGAACGGGAGTTGATGGCTATAGTCATGGCCATACAGAAGTGGAAGCATTACTTAATTGGGCGGCGTTTCATCGTCCACACTGATCAAAAGAGCCTCAAGTTCTTGGTGGACCAGAAACTGATGGGGGAGGGGCAGCAAAGATGGGCAGCTAAGTTGTTGGGTTTTGACTTCGAGATTAAATACAAGGCAGGCAAGGAGAATGGAGCGGCTGACGCCTTATCCCGACAGCACCTTTGGGCCATTTCTTCGGTTTCCTTCCAAGAGTGGGAGGGGTTAGAAGTGGAGGTTTTAGCAGATGAGAAATTGCAAGCAATTGTTCAAGAGCTGATACAAGGCAATGTGCAGCAGCAAAATGAAGGATTTGAACTAAGGAAGGGAAGGCTGTTTTATCATAACAGATTGGTCATTCCTAGGAATTCTCACCGAATTCCTATATTATTGAAAGAGTTCCATGATTCAGTGATGGGTGGGCACTCAGGGTTCTTTAGAACTTACAAACGCTTGGCTGGGGTGGTTTGGTGGGAAGGTATGCGAAAGGCAGTACATAAATACGTACAAGAGTGTGAGATCTGCGCGAGAAACAAGTATCAGAGCCTTTCCCCTGTTGGTTTGCTGCAACCTTTACCCATTCCTTCTCAGGTTTGGGAAGACATATCCATGGATTTTATAGGGGGCCTACCTAAGGCTCTTGGTGTGGACACGGTGCTGGTGGTTGTTGACCGATTAACTAAATATGTGCATTTTCTGGCCCTTTGTCATCCTTATACAGCTAAGGAAGTCGCTGCCTTATTCATTAAGGAGATAGTTCGATTACACGGCTTTCCTTCCAGCATTGTCACGGATCGGGATAGAGTTTTCATGAGTTCCTTTTGGGCTGAATTGTTTAAGCAAGCAGGAACTAAGTTAAAGTACAGTTCGGCCTACCATCCTCAAACGGATGGCCAAACGGAGGTGATCAATAGGTGTTTGGAGACCTACCTCCGTTGCTTTGCGGGAACCAAAACCAAACAGTGGCCAAGGTTTTTGAGCTGGGCTGAATTCTGGTTTAATACCACTTATAGTGGTTCAACTAATTCCACTCCATTTCGAGCTCTATATGGACGTGACCCTCCAGTACTAATTAAGGGAGATCAGCCAGCATCTTCGGTGGAGGCAGTGAATCAGTTGGTGGCTGAGAAGAATGCTATCCTCGAGGAGTTGAAGTGGCATCTGACCTTAGCTCAGGAGAGGATGAGAACGCAAGCGAACAAGAAGCGGAGGGAGGTTGAATTCGTGGTGGGGGATAAGGTGTATGTCAAGATACAGCCCTACAGAATGAAGACTCTTGTTAGGAGGGTGAATCAGAAACTCAGCCCCAGATTCTATGGACCCTTTGAAGTGGTAGAAAAGATTGGCCAAGTTGCTTATAGACTGCTGCTGCCCCCGGAGTCATTGGTGCATCCCGTCTTTCATGTGTCGCTGCTTAAAAAATGTCTAACTCCGGATGCAATCTGCCAGCCCTTGCCCCCTGGCCTTACTGCTGATTGGGAATTGAAGTTGCAGCCCTCTGAGGTTCTTGCTGTGAGGGAAAATGATCAAGGAGAGATGGAGTTGCTGATCAAGTGGCTAGGAGTTCCTGACTTGGAGAGCTCATGGGAGTTGGTTGCTGATATCAAGCTGAGTTTCCCAGATTTCCACCTTGAGGACAAGGTGGTAGTTCAAGAGGGGAGATATGTTAGAGAGCGACTACCTAATGAGGGGCTTAAAGTGTATAAACGTAGAAAATACAGGGGTAGTTTGGGGATTGTTTATCCTAGGGATGATTTGGGCACTCAGGTGGGCCCTAGTGGATCCTAACAGAATTGTGAGAGTGTGTGCTGAGTGCATGGCTGTTAGGGAAATGGGAATAGTATAACTGTCTCAAGGGGGGGAATATTTGGGGATCTTTGGCTAATCATTGGCATAGGGAGTAGAGCTGCCTAGTGCTCTTGCATTTGTATTCCTCTGTCGTCACCTCATCAATAATACTTCTTCTATTCCCTATCAGTAGTCTATCATAATATTGTGATCAAAGTAGAATTTGAGCTACCATTTTCTGATGTTGAGTCCTCTGGAGGCACTTTAGATGCCAATGCAAACAATGTTGAAAAATACACTGCACATATAACATTATCTGCAGCTAACCCAGCGGTTAAAACTGATGGGGTAACACCAAGGGCATCAGATATGGCAACATAGTTGACAGCTGTACGATAAGGAAAACAATTAATATTACGGAATCCATGTGAGTTAAGTTGAAGATACAAATATTTCCAGCAATAATAAATGGGCTGTAGGAAGTAACATGAAAATTACCTCCACCAATATGTCTTCCCATGAGTGCAGCTGCTATCTTCCAACTGTCTTGACCAAGTGACCGCATTGGAACAAGCAGATATGCCACTACTGTTCCGATTGTAGTCGCAACTGTCATGAAAATGGAGAGGAAAAAGATAGGTCAAAATGTTAGTGTATGTCCTAGAGGTCCAATCATATGTCATAAATTGTTCCATAATATATTCGTATTTTATATATATTTGAGGCATTTTATTGATTATTTATATTGAATGTCTTATTAGTCCTTAGAATGAAATATTTCATTAAATATAAGTTAATGGACCTAATAATGAGAATTTATTCTTAAATGTCCTTGGTCGAGTATTATTGAATATTAGGACTTCAGTAATATAGTGAGATTAATATGTATAGACTAATAATTTTTCTCACAGATTATGGATATGTGATATCAAGTCTATGCATGAGTACATTATAACAATGATGTACCGGACAGACCCGCCACAAGAACATCGCATGAATTATAATGTGAATGTCATAGGTGGTTCTCATAGTGACATGTTGTATGTGGTCCTTTGACTTAAAGTTGCTATAGTTCCCTACATGAGGAGTTGTATACTTTAATGTCATCAAACTTCACCATAACAAGGTGATTATAAAGTAGGTGATTCGGCATGTTACGAATCATGTGGAGGGATGAGACTGACGTAGATAGGATTATCCCTTTCACTATATGAGTGTCATATCTATTGGGCCCCTTGATGAGGGAGATCCAGAAAAAGTATGACCATGCTCAAATGTGTCAATCTGGGATATTAGCCTCATTTGTTGTAGCCAGTCTACTTGGTAATTAAGAGACCATGATTTAACTATAAAAGGTGATAATCCATGTTTGTGTTAATTGAGATATATAAGGATAAAGGGACTGAACTACACAATAACATTCATCACGGAAAGGTTATTTCAAAGTGCTGTCTTTCTTATTACTTGGATAGCAGTGATGTGTTGCTAGATACCACTCATTGTTTATAATATTAAATGGACTTTGATATTATTACCAACGTTATAAGAGCTTATAAGGTCGTACACTAAATTGGGCTTATTGGTGTAGCAAAGAGATAATTAGTCAGACTAATTATCTTATTGGGTCACGCTTATGTCAGATGAGCTGGTAAGACAGAGAGGTCATTTAGGGTTTCAACCATTTATTGCTATAAATAGCAATGCTTAGAATAGATCCCTCATGGCTGCCTCCATTCGTTGCTAGCAGCACGAGGAGATGGCAACACCAAGGTTTGACGATAGACGCTGTTAGGAAGCGGTTTCCAGAAGGTTTAAAGGTTTATCGGAGAAAGAAATATAGGGACCACTTAGGAATAGTGGGCCCTCTGGGAAACTAATTAAATCCTAATGGATCAGATTACAGGCTGAGCAGTTAGATTAGATTAGGAAGTTGTTTAGATATTTGTTTAAAATTCTGTTTTAGCAAAAATAGGGATTTTCTGTTATTCTATTTAGTTTAAATTGAATAAGCTCAGCAAGTAGGAAGTAGACAGATTTTCAGAATTGGCTTAGGAGTGATAGAGCTACTAAAGTGCTCTAACCTTCTGTACTCAGTGTCTACTTCATTAATATACTGTCTTCATTATTCTACTCTTCTCTATCTTATCTCTGTTCTAACAATTTGGTATCAGTCCACAATTCTGGGTGTGGGGGGATTACCACTGTTATTGCTGCGATGGGTGAGAATGTAGGTGATTTGGCAAGAAAGTTGGATGAGGTGATGCGCTTATTGAAGGACGATCGGCGACCAAGGAGACGGGGGCAGTCATCACCACCACGTCGCGATCGACAACGGGTGCACATGCGAGATCGGTGGCAGGGTCCTCTTCATGAGAATAGAGGGGACGGTCGTTCGAAATCGCGATACCACGACGATAGGAGTCCTTCCTATGGTCCCGAGGACCACTCCTTCTATGGTGGTCAGTCGGAACAAGGAAGTCGCTTACCTTCGGTACGTAAAAGTCGCTCACCGAAACATGGGGATCGTCATCGTTACAAAGATCGACATCGAGATCGAGATCGGCGAATGGAATTACCAGTTTTTTCAGGAGAAGATGCACTGGGATGGTTAGTTAAAATTGAACGATACTTTGAAGTGCATGAAATTGAAGGGGATGAAAGAATGGAGGTGGTGTTATTGGGGCTAGAAGGGAGGGCACTGCACTGGTTTCAATCGTGGGAGGAATTAGCTTCTTTTCCTTCTTGGTTGAAATTCCGAAATGAATTGTTGAGGAGGTTTCAGCCGAGCTTGGCCAGAGACCCTTATGGGCCGTTACTGAAAGTTAAACAATTGGGCTCTGTTATGGACTTTATAGATGAATTTGAAAAAGTTTCTGGTCCATTACGCCACTTGGATCGAGAAGTAATGAAGGGTATATTCTTGAATGGGCTGCAAGAGGGCCTTAGGGCTGAGCTCAAGAGTTTAGACTTGCAATCACTTTCTGAAATAAAAGACAGAGCCTTGTTATTGAAAGAAAGAAATAGAGAATGGAAGGGAAAGCACATAATGGGTACAGTAGATAAAAGTTGGACCCAACCAAGGCCCAAAACTCATTTTTGGAGACCTCCACCCTCCAAAGACTCCATCATCCGAAAGTCTCAGGAAGAATCACGTGGAGAGAGAAGTGACAAAGCCCCACCGCCACGCACTCTCACTCAAGAGGAACTCCGGGAGCGGAGTCGTCGTGGTCTTTGCTTTAAATGTGGCGAACGATGGGGCCACGATCATGTCTGCAAGATGCGCAATTTTAGAATTGCATTATTGGAAGAATCGGAGGAGGAGTTGGGGGAAAATGAGGAGGATGAGGCTGAGAACGAACAATCTCCTCCAATGACAGTGCAGTTGCGCACAATCCGTGTTTCGTTGAATAGTTTATGTGGGTTCACAACTGCAAACAAGTCGTTTAAAGTTAAAGGATCAATAAAAGGGGAAGTTGTTACAGTTCTGATTGATACAGGGGCAGAAGCCAATTTTCTATCTCCAACATTGGCCCAACGCTTGGGTCTCCAGAAATCTGAGTCTCCGTTTGTAGTAAAAGTCGCCATGGGCCAGTCTTCTCGCATGAAAGGGGTCTGTAAGGACCTAACACTTTTAATTCAGGGTAATGCAATCTTCCAATCATTCTTTCTCTTAGACATGGGCGCAGTAGATGCTATTTTAGGCTATGGATGGATAGCTGGGCTCGGGGATATTCAAGCCAACTTTCAGAAACAAGTTATAAGGTGGCACGAAGAGGGAAAATTCTGCTGTATCCAAGGAGATCCATCATTAAGCACAACAGAAGCATCATTAAAAACGACTCTCAGGAATATCCGGGCTGAAGTAGAAGGATTTTTAGTTACTGGAGAAGTGCCACAAGACCAAGATCAGACCCTTATGAACACACCAAGAGTTTTGTTGGAACTTTTGGTAGAATTTGAAGATGTGTGCCAATTTCCTTCAGGATTACCACCGAAAAAGGCCTTGGATCACGCAATTATTTTAAAGGAAGGTTCTCAAATTCCTCACATTCGTCCTTATCGTTATCCTCATTATCAAAAAAATGAGATTGAGAAGATAATTACAGAAATGCTCACTGCTGGCATCATTCGCCCTAGTACCAGTCCATTTTCCAGCCCCGTTATTCTAGTCAAGAAGAAAGATGGCAGCTGGCGTTTTTGCGTCGATTACAGAGCTTTGAACAAGATTACTGTTCCAGACAAATTTCCCATTCCCTTAATTGATGAACTTCTGGATGAGTTAGGTGAAGCGGTTGTGTTTTCAAAACTCGATTTAAAATCGGGTTATCATCAAATCAGAATGAAAGACACGGATGTGGAAAAAACAGCATTTCGTACCCATGAAGGACATTATGAATTCTTGGTCATGTCATTTGGTCTTACAAATGCACCATCAACTTTTCAAGCACTAATGAATCGGGTTTTGAAGCCCTGGCTAAGAAAGTCAGTATTGGTTTTTTTCGACGATATTTTAGTATTCAGTAAAACCTTGGAAGATCACACAGAACATCTGCGGGCAGTTCTACAAATTCTGCGGGAAAATTCTTTGTTCATAAACAGGAAGAAATGCTCATTTGGCCAGCCTGAGGTAGAATATTTGGGCCACATTATTTCTGGTTCAGGGGTATCTGCGGATCCAAGAAAACTTGAGGTAATGAGTCAGTGGCCTATTCCTAAGGATTTAAAAAGCCTTAGGGTGCGTTTGGTTCGCAGATGACTTTTTTCCCGGGAATGTGCACATTCCAGGGAATCTCATTCCCGAGAATCACTTTCCCAGGAATGAAGTGTTCCAGTGTTTGGTTCGTAAATTAAATTTTCGGGAATCTTATATAACTTTCCCAGGAATGAATCATTCTTGTGTTTGGTTCACACTAACATTCCTCGGAATATTTTTATTTTTCCTTAAATACCCCTAACAATGAAAGCAAAAATTAATAATAAATGTATATCAAAAGTATACACCAAATTAAAAATCAAAGTAATAAAGTTATATTAAAATGAAAATGAAAATGAAATTTAAAATAAAAATAAATAAAAAATTAAAATTAAATTAAAATGAAAATGAAATTTAAAATAAAAATAAAAATAAAATATTATTATATTTATTATTATTATTATTATTTTTATGGATATTGAATAAGGATAATTTTGAAAATAACAAATTATAGTAGGGGTAATATAGTCTTTTTACCTTCTTCAAAACATTCCCATGGGATGGAAATCTATGATTTCCATGGGGGAGATGGGATTAGAAATGTGGGAAAGTTGGTTTCCCGAGAATGCAACTTTCTCGGAAATATTTTGATTAAAAGTGAACCAAACATGGGAACCTGACTTTCCCATGAAATATTCCCGGGAATCCTCAAGGATTCCCCCCAACCAAACGCCCCCTTAGAGGATTTCTTGGCCTCAGGTTATTATAGGAGGTTTGTCAAAGACTATGGAAAGATTGCATGGCCTCTAACACAACTGCTCAAGAAAGATAATTTTCATTGGGGTTTGAAACCTCAGTTGGCTTTTGATAAATTAAAGGAAGCCATGGTGTCATTACCGGTGTTAAGAGCTCCAAATTTTTCCAAACCAATCATTGTTGAAACCGATGCATCAGGCGTGGGTTAGGTGCGGTCTTTGATGAGGACATAATAAGGAGCACAATGGATAGCTTGGTGGAGGCTGACTTGGGGTGCAATATTGGAGGCTTAGGAGGACCAATGACAAGAGCAAGGATGAAGAAAGCTAAGGAGGCTTTGAACAAAATCATTGCAATTTTAATGAAAGAGCATCCTAAGCTTGAGTGGGGTCCAAAAACAATCATGTGCATTCAAGCTCTTTGAAGACAATGAATTGAATGGGTAATGAGGGCTTAATGGCACATTCAAAGAGGACATTACTCATCCTTTTATTTCTTTTTCAGTTTTGTTTTGAGTTGTAATAAGCTTCTTGTTTTTCTAGCTCTTGAATTGATTCGAATAGAATTGGAATGATGAATCTATTTCTTCGTCTCTTTGCCAATAAATCAAAAGTCGTGGGCGAAATAGTAGGATGTATAAAATGACAATGAGACATACTTTCTTTTTTAACATACGTGTTCGAATTCGATCTTTCTCCAAGAGAACGATAATGAGTATTCATTTGATCTTGGTCCTTGAAGAGTGAAGAAAATAGTGAACTCCACCGGTAGGACTTTCCTGATAATATCCATAAAGCATGGATATTATTTGCTTTTATTTTCCTTTAATTGGATATTTTATTTGATGATTAGAATCAACATAGGTTGTTGGTTTTCCCTTTCTTTTATGCACCCTTCATAGGCTGAAGTAGGTTGCATTTTCTAGCTTAGTTTTATTTATTTTAATCATAGGAAAGCCATTAAAGCTATTATTAGGGGAGTTACAAAACTAGCTCATGAATGAGCCTTGAAGAGTGTAACTTAAGCTTATATATGTATGATGGTTGCATGGAATAAGGCAAGTCAGATTTTATTTTGTTAATTTTGTGAGAATTCTCTTTGTTTAAGAGTAACTCATTTCAAGACTTATCAAAGGCATTTCTCTAATTCCTTTGTGGCGTCTAAGGCTTATCTTCCTCAGGGAGTGGCGCCTATATTCTCTTTTACTTATTCTTTTTCTTTCTATTTGTTCTAAATTTTCGAGTTTTGCTTCCTAAAAGGTCCAAGTTTATATCTCATCTATTTGGATTCTTATCAGTTGGTAATCAGAGCTAAGGTTAATAGGAAGCATTTTGGGTAACATCCTTCTATTTCTCTCTTCTTAGGCTTATATCGCCTTGTTTTCGTGTTCTTTCTCTTTAGTTTGAACCATTGCAAAAGTTAAGCCTACTATTAAAATATACATATATATATATATATATATATATAAAAAAAAACCAAAAAAAAAATTCTATTTGCTAAATTAAAAAAAAAACAATTAAAAAAAAAATTGGGCTGAATGGTTCAAAAAGAACACTAATTTCAATTATTCTCGAGGTAATATTGTCTATCTTGAAGGATTGATACTAGTTGTTTGTGTTTTGGACTAAACTTCTTCTCTTTCTTTCTTAAGCCTAGAAATTCCAAAGGAATTGTGTATTTGCCTTGTTTGAGTCTTAATTATTAAACAAAGGGAATTTGAGTGGTAAAAGGCCAGAGAGAGCACATTTGTGGTCGCAAAAGCCTAAGGACTAACTTGAGAGATACACGAGTGAATTGTGAGATTTATTTTTGCTACTAATTTCTTTGTTTTTACAAGCATGGCAGCACCTGGTCCAACTCCTTTTCAAATGCAAACCTTTCAAGAAGACATGGAGAGGCTCATGAGACAACAGATAGATGCATTATATGAGCGGCTTAATCGAGAAGCTCGAGATGGACCAAGGAATAACAACAACAACAGAATTGAAGGGGTAAAGCTTAACATTCCTCCATTTCATGGTGGGAGTGATCCGGAGGCCTATTTAGAATGGGAGCTCAAAATTGAGCATGTTTTCCGTTGCAACACTTATACGGAGGAGCAAAAGGTGAAGTTGGCAGCGGCAGAGTTCTCTAAATATGCTCTCATATGGTGGAACAAGCTTCAAAGAGAGAGAAGAATGTATGAACAACCAATGGTGGAGACATGTGCTGAAATGAAAATGCTCATGAGGAAGAGGTATGTGCCTTGTAGCTTCAATAGAGACCTTCAACTCAAGCTCCAAGGAATGACTCAAGGGAGCAAGAGTGTGGATGAGTACTTTAAGGAGATGGAGGTGACTATGATGCGAGCCAACATTAACGAAGACCCCGAGGTAACTATGGCTCGTTTTCTTAGTGGTTTAAATTCTGATACTCGTGATGTGGTAGAGCTTCAGGAATTTGTTGAGATGGAAGAGTTAGTGCACAAGGCTAACCAAGTTGAGCAACAACTCAAAAGAAAAAGCTCAACTAGGAGATCCTTTTCCAACCAACCAAATTGGAGAGACAAATCAAAGAAGGAGGGTGCTTCATCATCATCCAATTCGGCCAACACATCAACCAAGGGGAAAGAAACCATGAAGGGGGGTGAATCACCTCCCAAGAAGGGTGCAAGTGGAGTGAAATGCTTTAGGTGTTTGGGGAGGGGGCATTATGCTTCTAATTGCCCAAACAAGCGGGTAATTATCCTCAAAGATAATGGAGACTATGCTAGTCAATCCGAGGCTAGTGAAGAGGAGGAGGAAGAGGAGGAGGAGACTCCCGCCTTTGAAGGAGACTTGCTCATGGTGAGGAGACTTTTGGGAAGCCAAATTCGTGAGGTTGATGAATCCCAAAGAGAAAACATCTTCCACACAAGGTGTATGGTAAGTGGAAAGGTATGCTCTTTAATTGTGGATGGAGGTAGTTGTACTAATGTTGCTAGTGCTAGGTTGGTTTCTAAATTAAACTTAGCAACTAAGCCACATCCTAGGCCATACATGCTCCAATGGCTTAGTGAAGATGGAGAAGTAAAGGTAAATGAGCAAGTTGAAGTTTGTATTACCATGGGAAATATAATGATATAATTGTTTGTGATGTAGTTCCCATGGAGGCTAGCCATATCCTTTTAGGGCGGCCATGGCAATTTGACAAGAAGGCGATTCATGATGGTTTTACCAATAAAATCACCTTCAAACATGGTGATAAAAAAATTGTTCTTAGACCACTTACTCCACGTGAGGTGTGTGAGGATCAAGTGAGAATGAGAGCAAAAATTGTGCAAGAAAAAAATGAGATGAGTGGTAAAACAAAGAGTGATACCAAAGCCACAAAAAAGAAAGAAATTGAGGTAAAACAAGAGAGTCCTTTCACGGCCAAAAGAGAGAAAAACAAGAGTGATACACTTGAGGGGAAAAATATGTGTTTAGCAAAAGCAAGTGAGGTAAAAAGAGTGTTGGTTGCAAGAGAACCTCTTTTCTTGCTTATTTGCAAGAATGCTTTACTAACCACTAATGAAAAAAAAGAAAAAGTTTTGCCTTCTTGTGTTGAATAACTTTTGCAGGAATTTGAGGATTTATTTCCTAATGAAATACCAAATGGGCTGCCACCAATTAGAGGAATTGAGCACCACATTGATTTCATGCCCGGTGCATCTTTGCCAAACCGGCCAGCATATAGGAGTAATCCTCAAGAGACCCAAGAAATTCAAAGACAAGTTGGAGAACTCATGGAAAAGGGGTGGGTTCAAGAAAGTATGAGCCCATGTGTTGTCCCGGTGATCTTGGTGCCCAAGAAAGATGGAAAGTGGAGGATGTGCACCGATTGTAGAGCTGTGAACAACATCACCATCAAGTATAGACATCCAATTCCAAGGTTAGATGATTTGCTTGATGAATTGCATGGTTCTTGTTTCTTTTCCAAAATTGATTTAAAAAGTGGTTACCATCAAATAAGAATTAGAGAAGGTGATGAATGGAAAACTGCTTTTAAAACCAAGTTTGGATTGTATGAGTGGTTGGTGATGCCTTTTGGGCTAACCAATGCTCCAAGCACTTTTATGAGACTCATGAACCATGTCTTAAAAGAATTTCTTGGAAAGTTTGTGGTTATTTATTTTGATGATATTTTGGTGTATAGTCCTAGCTTGAACTTGCATGTTGAACATCTCGGACTAGTTCTGGAAAAACTTAGGAAAGAACACTTGTTTGCAAATCTTGAAAAATGCACATTTTGTACTGATCATGTAGTGTTCTTGGGGTTTGTTGTGAGTGCTAAAGGGGTGGAGGTTGATAAAGAAAAGGTCAAGGCCATTCAAGAGTGGCCTACTCCAAAAAATGTGACTGAGGTGAAGAGTTTTCATGGTTTGGCAAGTTTCTATAGGAGGTTTGTCAAGGATTTTAGTACCTTGGCAGCACCTCTCAATGAGGTTGTCAAGAAAAATGTTGGGTTTCAATGGGGGAAAAAGCAAGAAAAAGCTTTTTGTGTTTTAAAAGAGAAATTATCAAATACTCCAATTCTTGCATTGCCTAATTTTGCAAAATCTTTTGAACTTGAATGTGATGCATCTAGTGTGGGAATAGGTGCTGTCCTAATGCAAGAAGGTCATCCAATTTCTTATTTTAGTGAGAAATTAAATGGGGCTTCCCTAAATTTTTCTACCTATGATAAGGATTGTATGCCTTGGTGAGAGCATTGCAAACATGGCAACATTATCTTTTACCCAAAGAGTTTGTGATTCATAGTGATCATGAGTCTCTAAAATTTTTGAAAGGTCAAGGAAAATTAAACAAAAGGCATGCCAAATGGGTTGAGTTCTTGGAACAATTCCCATATGTCATCAAACATAAAAAAGGTAAGAATAATGTTGTTGCGGATGCATTGTCTAGGAGACATGTCTTGATTTCTCTTCTTGAAACAAAAATGCTTGGTTTTGATTGCTTGAAAGAAATGTATGAGCATGATGTTGAATTTTCTGATTTGTACAAGGCTTGTGAGAAAGTTGCTCATAATGGATTCTTTAGGCACAATGGTTTTTTATTTAAAGGAAATCGATTGTGTGTGCCAAAAGGATCTATTAGAGAGTTGCTTGTGCTAGAAGCACATGAAGGTGGTCTTATGGGTCATTTTGGGGTTCACAAAACTTTTGAAACTTTGAATGAACATTTCTTTTGGCCTCATATGCGAATTGATGTGAACAAAGTTTGTGAAAGATGCATAGTATGTAAAAAGGCCAAATCAAAGGTGAAACCCCATGGCTTGTATACCCCTTTGCCAACTCCCGAATTTCCTTGGATTGACTTATCCATGGACTTTGTTTTGGGGCTGCCAAGAACCAAGAGTGGTAAGGATTCAATTTTTGTTGTTGTTGATAGATTTTCAAATATGGCACACTTTATTCCATGCAAAAAAGTTGATGATGCTTCTCATGTGGGTGATTTATTTTTCAAAGACATTGTAAGACTCCATGGCTTGCCTAGGAGCATTGTTAGTGATAGGGACTCAAAGTTCCTTAGCCACTTTTGGAGAACATTATGGGGAAGATTAGGTACTAAATTGCTATTTTCTACCACATGTCATCCTCAAACGGATGGTCAAACCGAGGTAGTAAATAGGACTTTAGGGACCTTGCTTCGTGTTGTTTTGAAAAAGAATTTGAAAGTTTGGGAAGAGTGTTTGCCACATGTTGAGTTTGCTTACAATAGGACTATCCATAGCACAACAAATTGTTCTCCTTTTGAAGTTGTGTATGGCTTTAATCCTCTAACTCCTCTTGATTTGCTTCCAATGCCTAACATTTCAATTTTTAAGCACAAAGAAGGGCAAGGTAAGGCGGATTATGTGAGGAAGTTACATGAGCGTGTAAAGGCTCAAATTGAAAAGAAAAATGAGAGCTATGCTAAGCAAGCCAACAAGGGAAGAAAGAAGGTTGTCTTTGAACCCGGAGATTGGGTTTGGGTTCACTTGAGGAAAGAAAGGTTTCCGGAACAAAGGAAATCAAAATTACTGCCAAGGGGCGATGGTCCATTCCAAGTCTTGGAGAAAATCAATGATAATACTTACAAGCTTGATCTTCCAGGTGAGTATAGTGTTAGTGCTACCTTTAATGTTTCTGATTTGTCTCCTTTTGATGTAGGTGATGAGGATTCAGATTTGAGGACAAATTCCTCTAAAGAAGGAGGGAATGATGAGGACATAATAAGGAGCACAATGGATAGCTTGATGGAGGCTGACTTGGAGTGCAATATTGGAGGCTTAGGAGAACCAATGACAAGAGCAAGGATGAAGAAAACTAAGGAGGCTTTGAACAAAATCATTGCAATTTTAATGAAAGAGCATCCTAAGCTTGAGTGGGGTCCAAAAACAATCATGTGCATTCAAGCTCTTTGAAGACAATGAATTGAATGGGTAATGACGGCTTAATGGCACATTCAAAGAGGACATTACTCATCCTTTTATTTCTTTTTCAGTTTTGTTTTGAGTTATAATAAGCTTCTTTAAGCATGGATATTATTTGCTTTTATTTTCCTTTAATTAGATATTTTATTTGATGATTAGAATCAACATAGGCTGTTGGTTTTCCCTTTCTTTTATGCACCCTTCATAGGCTGAAGTAGGTTGCATTTTCTAGCTTAATTTTATTTATTTTAATCATAGGAAAGTTATTAAAGCTATTATTAGGGGAGTTACAAAACTAGCTCATGAATGAGCCTTGAAGAGTGTAACTTAAGCTTATATATGTATGATGGTTGCATGGAATAAGGCAAGTCAGATTTTATTTTGTTAATTTTGTGAGAATTCTCTTTGTTTAAGAGTAACTCATTTCAAGACTTATCAAAGGCATTTCTCTAATTCCTTTGTGGCGTCTAAGGCTTATCTTCCTCAGGGAGTGGCGCCTATATTCTCTTTTACTTATTCTTTTTCTTTCTATTTGTTCTAAATTTTCGAGTTTTGCTTCCTAAAAGGTCCAAGTTTATATCTCATCTATTTGGATTCTTATCAGTCTTACTACAGGAAGGAAGGCCTATAGCATTTTTAAGTCAGCAGCTCTCATCTACAGCGCAGGCTAAATCAGTGTATGAGCGGGAATTAATGGCCATTGTCATGGCTGTACAAAAGTGGCGCCATTATTTGTTAGGAAGAAGATTCACGGTGTTTACTGACCAAAAAAGCCTCAAATTCTTGATTGATCAACGCATGACAGGGGAAGGACAGCAGAAATGGGTGGCCAAACTTTTGGGGTTTGACTTCGAAATTAAATACAAAGAAGGGAGAGAAAATCAGGTGGCTGATGCTCTATCAAGAAGGGTAGCTTGTAATGTGATCTCATCAGTGACCTTTCATACATTGGAAGGGTTAGAAGATGAAGTGCAGCAAGATGAGAAACTGAAGAACATTATCCAGCAGATACTTGCAGGTGAAGGGCAGAAGGGTTTTGAGCTGAAACAAGGCCGGTTGTTCTATCAAGGCAGAGTGGTAATACCAAAAAAATCCCCCCGTATTCCTTCTATTCTCTTTGAATTTCATGATTCAGCTTTGGGTGGTCATTCTGGGTTTTTTCGCACTTACAAGCGAATTGCCGGATTAATTTGGTGGGAGGGTACGAGGAAGACCATCCAAGAACACATTAAAGTTTGTGATACTTGTAACCGCAATAAATACCAAACTCTTTCTCCTGGTGGTTTGCTCCAACCACTGCCTATTCCTTCTAGGGTATGGGAGGATTTGTCTATGGACTTCATTACGGGACTCCCTACAGCAAAAGGGGCTGATACTGTCTTGGTTGTGGTAGATAGACTATCTAAATATGCACATTTTATTGCATTACAGCACCCTTACACAGCCAAGGAAGTGGCTGCAATTTTTATCCGAGAAATTGTGCGTCTTCATGGATTTCCAGCATCTATTGTCACTAACAGAGATCGAGTTTTTATGAGCACATTTTGGTCTGAGCTCTTCAAACAATCCGGCACCAAACTGAAGTTCAGCACCACCAATCATCCACAAACCGATGGCCAAACGGAAGTGGTGAACAGATGCCTTGAGACTTATCTGAGGTGTTTTGTGGGAGTCAAGCCCAAACACTGGATTAAATACCTTTCATGGGCGGAATTTTGGTTCAATACCAATTATAATGCCTCAACGGGTACCTGCCCCTTTAAGATTTTATATGGTCGAGAGCCACCAGTGCTGTTCAAGTCGGATTCATTATCCGCTATCGAGGAAGTCAATAAATCATTAGCTGAACGAGATATGGTGTTGGATGAGCTGAAGTGGCAGCTCACTCGAGCCCAAGAGAAAATGAAGAATCAAGCCAACAAAAAATGAAGGGATGTGATTTTCCAAGAGTTAACCAGAAGCTCAGTCCGCGGTTCTTTGGCCCTTATAAAATATTGGAACGTATTGGACAGGTTGCATACCGCTTGGAGCTTCCCCAGGAATCATTAGTGCATCCTGTTTTTCATGTTTCATTGCTTAAAAGATGTTTAGCTAAGGGAATTTGTTAGAGATAAATTCCCAACTGAAGGATTAAAGGTTTATAAGCGGAGGAAACAGAGGGGCAGTTTGGGTATTGATCTTTCCAAGGCTGGTATGGGCTCAGCAGTGGGGCCCATAGATCCTAATAGAATGGGAGAGGAGTGAGAGTGGCATTCGGTTAAGGGGAATTGGGTATAACTGTCAGGGGAGGGAGGATATCCATTTTTATCTTTTTGCAAGATCTTAGGCTAAGAGAGAGAGAGCTGTTGAGTGCTCTATTGTATTTCTCTGTTACTTCTAATACAATACATTCATTCCCCTACTAGTCTCTATCATTTGGTATTCAGAGCCCGATCTCAGGAATTCTGCCTGCGCCATTTGTAACTGCTACGATGGAAGGAAGAATGGAGGAATTGGAGAGGAAGTTGGACCGAGTGGTACGTCTGATCGAGGAACCACATCGGGGAGAGGACCAGAGGCCGCTCACCACCACCGAGACGTCATCGTCGAGTGGAGCAGGACGGTCGATGGAATGGGGGTTCCAGGTGGGAGGAAGGGTCTCACCGATCCCCTTCTCTTCCTCGCAGCGAGCACCGTGTCTCGAGGTCTCGGGACCGAGAGCATCGGAGCTCCCCCCGTTCACGAGTGGATCGTCCGCCCCACTTCGATCGAACTTTCGGGGATTATCGGCAACCGCATGGGTACCGTGAGGAGTCGCGACAACCACACCGCGACCACAAGCTTGATCTCCCTCTTTTCTCTGGCGAGGATGTGTGTGGCTGGTTAGTGAAGGAGGAACACTATTTCACGGTGAACGACATTTATGGAGATGACCGGCTGCGGATGGTGCTAGTAGCCTTGGACGGTCGTGCCTTAAATTGGTTTAAGTCGTGGGAAAGGCACCTGGAGTACCCGTCCTGGAGGCAGTTCAAAGAGGCCGTCACTCGCCGCTTTCAGCCTGGATCCACTAGAGATCGTTTTGGGCCTCTATTGAGACTCAAGCAGTCCGGCCCAGTAATGGACTATATTGATGAGTTCGAGAAACTCTCTAGCCAATTGCATGATGCAGACCCTGAGCTCTTAATGGGCATGTTCACTAATGGGCTGAAGGGTAATATTCGAGCTGAGCTCAAGGCTTTGGAGTTGGGCTCCATGTCGGCCCTCAAGGACCGAGCCCTGCTACTTGAGGAAAGAAATCATGAATGGAGGTCAGAGGGACTAAGCCCGCTCGAGAAGGGAGGTGGCTCTTCGAGAGGGTTCCTTGCGCAGCGCTCGCATCACACACCCCCACGATCGGTCGTTGTCAAGGAAGCTGGAGGTCCGAGGGCCAAGGAGAGTGGTCCTAGTGACCGAAACAGTGGGGGAAGGCGCTTATCGCAGGAAGAGATTCAGGAGCGCAGTCGCAAGGGGTTGTGTTTTAAGTGTGGCGAGCGGTGGGGCCACGATCACACGTATAAACTGAAGAACTACCAGTTGGTCTTGGTGGCTGAGCCGGAGGATGAGGATGGTGATAGTGAGGAGGAGGAGGAGCAGAGAGATATCGAGGAACAGACGCAGACAATGCTGCGACCTCTTCATGTTCGTACCTTAAATACTCTTAAAGGGTTGGTCACAGCTCAAAAATCCTTCAAGGTACGAGGCGAGATCAAGGGAATGGAGGTGGTGGTCCTTATCGATACTGGCGCAGACTGTAATTTTGTGAATGCCAATTTGGCTGACCTCCTGCGATTGAAGATTGCGCCGGTGCAGTTTTTGGTGGAGATGGGCACGGGCGTGGTGGAACGGGGGACCGGATTGTGTGAGGAGGCTGAGCTCACTATTCAAGGCAACAAAATCCATCAACCCTTCTTTAAACTTCCTCTAGGCAGCGCTGACATTGTGTTGGGGTATGGGTGGTTAGCTGGGCTTGGCGATATCAGGGCGAATTTTGACAAGCATGTGATTCGGTGGAAGGAAGCTGGTCAATG
The DNA here is from genome assembly GCA_013621005.1 of Aeschynomene evenia. Taxonomy (NCBI): domain Eukaryota; kingdom Viridiplantae; phylum Streptophyta; class Magnoliopsida; order Fabales; family Fabaceae; genus Aeschynomene; species Aeschynomene evenia. The sequence goes on along the minus strand of RYYW01000117.1, from coordinate 135,774 downwards.
GAAGTGTATTCAAGGTGATCCTTCCTTGAGCACCACAGGGACCTCTCTCAAGAGAGTTTTTAAGGCTTTGCGGACTGAAGAAGAAGCCTACTTCGTTGCCCCCTGTGATGGAAATGTGACGGAAGTTGCTGAGGAGCAAGGCTTGCTGCCTAAGCAGGTCCAACAATTATTGACTGAGTTTGAGGATGTATGCCACTTACCGGGGGAATTACCTCCCCCGAGAGACCATGATCATGCCATCAACTTGCAAGAGGGAGCTGCTATCCCTCACAGCCGCCCTTACAGATACCCATTTAACCAGAAAAATGAAATTGAAAGGATCATAGCTGAAATGTTGACAGCAGGGATAATCCGAGCAAGCACCAGCCCTTACTCAAGCCCGGTGATCTTAGTCAAGAAAAAAGATGGGAGTTGGCGTTTTTGTGTAGATTACAGGGGGTTGAACAGAGTTACGATTCCCGATAAATTTCCAATTCCTATCATAGACGAATTGCTGGATGAATTAGGGGGTGCGCAGGTCTTTTCGAAGCTGGATCTTAAGTCGGGATATCATCAAATTCGTATGCGTGAGAGGGACATTGAGAAGACAGCGTTTCGTACTCATGAAGGGCACTACGAGTTCCTAGTGATGCCCTTCGGGTTAATGAATGCCCCATCAACCTTCCAAGCGTTGATGAACCGCGTTTTAAAGCCATATTTGCGCAAGTTTGCTCTGGTGTTTTTTGATGATATATTAGTTTTCAGCAAGGGGCTGGAGGAGCATTTGGGGCATTTGCAGAAGGTACTGCAGACCTTGAGGCAGAACCAGCTATACATCAACAGCAAGAAGTGTGCTTTCGCCCAAGCAAAGATTGAATACTTGGGGCATGTTATATCGGGTGAAGGGGTGGAGGCTGACCCTTCCAAGGTAGCAGCAATGTTGCAGTGGCCTATTCCTACAGATTTAAAGGGTTTGAGGGGATTCTTAGGCATTACGGGGTATTACCGGCGATTCGTTAAGGGCTATGGCAAGATAGCCTGGCCTCTAACCCAATTGTTGAAGAAGGACAGCTTTGGGTGGAACTCGGAAGCTCAGCTAGCTTTTGATAAGCTAAAAGAAATTATGACTTCGTTCCCTGTACTGGCTGTACCAGATTTTGGTAAACCTTTCATTATTGAAACGGATGCGTCCGGGCGGGGTTTAGGGGCTGTTCTTATGCAGGAGGGCAGACCTTTGGCATTCCTCAGTCAAAAGTTGTCAGAACGAGCCCAACAAAAGTCCGTATACGAACGAGGGTTAATGGCGGTGGTCATGGCTGTTCAAAAATGGAAGCACTACCTCTTAGGGAGGAAATTTATTGTCCACACAGATCAGAAAAGTCTGAAGTTCCTGGTGGACCAGAAACTCATGGGGGAGGGCCAGCAAAAATGGGTGGCTAAGTTACTCGGATTTGATTTCGAAATCAAATATAAGGCTGGGAAAGAGAATGGTGCAGCAGATGCCCTGTCCAGGCAGCACCTTGGAGCCATTTCGTCTGTGTCTTTTCTGGAATGGGAGGGCCTGGAGGACGAAATCCAGGCTGATGAGAAGTTAAGAGGGATTGTCCAGGAGCTGTTGCATGGGGGAAAGCAAAAGCAGGAGGGTTTTGAACTAAAAAAAGGGCGGCTATTCTTTGAAGGGAAGCTGGTAATTCCAAAGAACTCACCTAGAATCCCTCTTCTCTTGAAGGAGTTCCATGATTCGGTGTTGGGAGGCCACTCCGGGTTCTTTAGGACCTACAAACGCATGGCTGGTTTGGTTTGGTGGGAGGAGATGAGAAAGACCATCCACAACTATGTTAAGGAGTGTGAGATTTGCTGTAGGAATAAGTACCAAACTCTGTCACCTGCAGGGCTGCTACAGCCCTTACCCATTCCTTCTCAAGTGTGGGAGCACATATCAATGGATTTTGTTGGAGGGCTTCCTAAGGCTCATGGAGTAGACACGGTGCTGGTAGTGGTTGACCGCCTGTCAAAATATGCCCATTTTTTGAGCTTAAGTCATCCTTACTCAGCAAAGGATGTGGCTGCCCTGTTTGTAAAAGAGATAGTGCGGCTGCACGGCTTTCCCTCTACCATTGTTACCGACCAAGATCGAGTATTCATGAGTTCTTTTTGGTCAGAACTATTCAAGCAGGCGGGAACCAAACTGAAGTATAGCTCAGCTTACCATCCCCAAACGGAGGTGGTCAATAGATGCCTAGAGACTTACTTGAGGTGTTTTACCAGCACCAAGACCAAACAGTGGCCTAAGTTTCTCAGCTGGGCTGAATTCTGGTTTAATACATCTTACAGTGGCTCCACTAATACCACACCCTTCAAAGTGCTGTATGGAAGGGACCCTCCCATGTTGGTTAGGGGGGATCAGCCAGTTTCGACTGTTGAAGATGTCGATCAGCTTGTGAAGGAGAGGAATGCAGTGTTGGATGAGTTGAAGTGGCAACTCAACCTGGCCCAAGAAAGGATGAGAAATCAGGCCAATAAGAAGCGGCGGGAAGTAGAATTTGAGGTGGGCGATATGGTGTATGTGAAGATTCAACCTTATAGGATGAAGACCTTAGCTCAGAGGGTGAATCAGAAGTTGAGTCCAAGATTTTATGGACCCTTTGAGGTGATGGAAAAGATTGGTAAGGTCGCGTACAAGCTGCTGCTGCCACCCGAGTCCATGGTGCATCCAATTTTTCATGTGTCCTTGCTCAAGAAGTGCTTGACCCCCAATGCCTTGTGCCAAGCCCTGCCTCCTGGGCTTAATGCTGATTGGGAATTGAAAATGCAGCCTGCAGAAGTGCTAGCAATTAGGGAGAATGTGAGGGGGGAAACCTGAGGTGCTGATCAAATGGCATGATGCTCCAGAGTTTGAGAACTCGTGGGAATTAGCTGCTGACATCAAGCTGGGGTTCCCTGATTTCCACCTTGAGGACAAGGTGGTAGTTCAAGAGGGGGGATATGTTAGAGATAAATTCCCAACTGAAGGATTAAAGGTTTATAAGCGGAGGAAACAGAGGGGCAGTTTGGGTATGGATCTTTCCAAGGCTGGTATGGGCTCAGCAGTGGAGCCCAGAGATCCTAAAAGAATGGGAGAGGAGTGAGAGTGGCATTCGGTTAAGGGGAATTGGGTATAACTGTCAGGGGAGGGAGGATATCCATTTTTATCTTTTTGCAAGATCTTAGGCTAAGAGAGAGAGAGCTGTTGAGTGCTCTATTGTATTTCTCTGTTACTTCTAATACAATACATTCATTCCCCTACTAGTCTCTATCAGAATTCCATCACAGCCCTTGCCTATTGGTATGACTGATGAATGGGAATGGCAGATGCAACCCCTTGACATTTTGGCAGTTCGGGATAGCAAGGAGTCTGGGACAGAAGTGCTGGTTCGATGGAAAGGCATGCCTGACTTTGAAGACTCTTGGGAGCTGGCAGAGGACATCAAATTGGCTTTTCCATCATTTCACCTTGAGGACAAGGTGCTAGTTGAAGAGGGGGGTATTGTTAGGAAGCGGTTTCCAGAAGGTTTAAAGGTTTACCGGAGAAAGAAATATAGGGACCACTTAGGAATAGTGGGCCCTCCGAGAAACTAATTAAATCCTAATGGATCAGATTACAGGCTGAGCAATTAGATTAGATTAGGAAGTTGTTTAGATATTTGTTTAAAATTCTGTTTTAGCAAAAATAGGGATTTTCTGTTATTCTGTTTAGTTTAAATTGAATAAGCTCAGCAAGTAGGAAGTAGGCAGATTTTCAGAATTGGCTTAGGAGTGATAGAGCTACTAGAGTGCTCTAACCTTCTGTACTCAGTGTCTACTTCATTAATATACTCTCTTCATTATTCTACTCTTCTCTATCTTATCTCTGTTCTAACAGACGCCAAGGCCTGCTATGTTAACTACGAAAAGTCGCTGCTGCCATTGCAACGAAGAGTTTGAAGTGACCGTTGTTCGCCCCTGACACGCTTCAAGAGGGAATCAATCTAAACATGAGCCATGCCCATTCGCTTGGATCCTTGGTGGGAATTACGGTTTAAATTGTTGTTTTTCCGCTGTGTTATGTATGATGTAATTCCCAACACAAAATCCTGTAAAAATAGAGAAATTCAAGAAAAAAAAAGTTCTAACAAGTTGCTTTTAACAGTGGCATTTGTATTTGATGCAATAAAAAGGATATAGAAAAATAGCAACTTAATGAGAAAATTTACATTTGATAAATTAATGTTAGGTTTTGTCATCATTTCATAAGCAACAATGTCTATTACAATTGTATCGTAAACACCCAGAAGCATTAAATTTGGTTTTCATTATATTGTTTCAGTCTGAAAATGTTTTTATCTACAAGTCAAAGGCAGCACTTGAGCTTAAATTTTATGCTTTTCGTCAGATTGAACGAGAATGATGTTGAATATTATGTCTATCCTAGGTAATTGTAACGAACCAGGGGGTTCAGGGGCAGCTTGGGGAAATTACTCCTTTTAAGTTTACATATAGCTGGAGAGGAAAAAGAAATAACTAATAATGCATGATGAGCACCGTGACTTGAGGGAATTAGTTACAGGAGAGTGTTATAAATAGGAAACAGAAAGCAATTGCAAGGTAGGAAAATAGTGAAGGGAAAATTAAGTGGAGAGAATTGGCCTCTTGAAAGCCAAATACCCCTTTGTTATTGCATTTTATAGTTTTACAGATTACACAGAAATATACTTTCAGTGGAGGATTTATCACACTGATAATCCTTTCTCTATTTCTCATATTCTTCTACATTCTTCTCCTTCACTCCCTTCTTCTTCTACTACTCTCTTCTACTTATCTCTTCTACTTTCCATCCTCTGTTCTATAACTATATTACTGCTGCTGCTAGTGAGTTCGGGGCTCTTCCAATTTGGTATCAGTAGTCCGATCTTGGGCTTCATCCTGTGGATGCTCACTACCCGTACTGCTGCGGCTATGGAGGAACGCATGGACAGTTTGGAGAAGCAGCTGGCTGAGTTCCGAGCGAAAGGAGAAGGACGAGTGTAGGTGTGTCCAAACCCAACAATTGGGTGGAAGGACAAAGGAACTCAGTCGTGGGGAAGGAGAAGTGATGCTCATCTCCGTACGAGTGGGGATGTGTTCAAACCCAACAATTGGGCCCGGCCCAATTCTCAAACCCCTTCCTCAGACTTTAATAAGCCCACTCATCATTCTTTCACGAAAGGGGGTTCCAAATCGGAATCTAGCCCACACAACATTGCAAACACTAATGGCCCCAAGCAACACTCTCAGTGGATCTCGAACGAGGAGTGGAATTAACGCCAGCAGAGAGGGCTTTGCTTCCGCTACGGTGACAAGTGGAATCCCAGCCAAGTGTGCCAGTTTCGCCAACAATTGGTTCTTCTAGGTGAGGATGATGTAGCTCCTGAGGATTTTGAGGAGATCCCATCCATTGAGGAGCCGGATTTGGCTCTCAACACTCTCTTTATTCGTTTTTCCTCTCTCAGCTAATGGGGTCTGACCTCCCACCATACTCTGAAGGTTCGTGGTGAAATAAATGGAAAGGAAGTGATTGTTCTGGTGGACCGTGGAGCAGAGGCGAACTTTCTCTCCCTATTTGGTCCCTGCTCTGGGTTTACCCATGGTGCGGTTGCCTCCGTTCCGAGTAGAGGTGGGGAACAAAGCTATTTAGCATGGGTTTGGTGGCTTTGAGAGCGTGACTTTACAGGTGCAAGGCATCACTATCATCGAAGATTTCTTGATAATGCATCTGAGGCGCTCAAAGGTCGTGCTAGGAGCTGGGTGGGTTGTGAGCAAGGGCCCGTTTGAAGGGGATTATAGAGATTTGTCTCTAAGTTAGTTGGTTAATGGGTCCAGAGTCAATCTTCGAGGTGATCCAACGCTGGGGAGGAGTCAGGCCAGCGCCAAAGTCACCTCGAATGCCCTGCGGAATGATGAAGAGGGTTTTCTTGTGACTCCTCTGTTTCGATATGAAATTCCAGAGGATCAACCAGCAATTTCCCCCGTGACTTTAGAGCTTTTGCAGCAAATCGATGACCTGTTTCAACCACCCTCAGGCCTCCCACCATCGAGGTCTCACGACCACGCCATTGTGTTAAAGGCACAAGCAGATATTCCTAATATTTGCCCCTATCGATACCCACATTACCAGAACCCACATTACCAGAAGGGAGAGATAGAGAAGATCATTGATGAGATACTCCAAATTGGGATTATTAGATCGAGTACCAGCCCTTTTTCCAGTCCCATTATCCTCGTGAAGAAAAAGGATGGCGGTTGGCGCTTCTGTGTAGGCTACAGACCTCTCAACAAAATTACCATCCCACATAAGTTCCCCATTCCTATTATTGAGTTATTGGATGAGTTGGACAGTGCTGTAATTTTTTCTAAGTTAAATTTTAAGTCTGGGTACCATCAGACCAGAATGAGGGAGTCAAACGTCCCAAGGCGACTTTTCACACCCACGACAGTCATTGAGTTTCTCGTCATGTCGTTTGGCCTTACAAACGCTCTGTATACATTTCAAGCTCTAATGCACACGATTCTCCGCCCCAACCTGAGGAAATTCATTCTGGTTTTCTTTGATGACATCCTTGTTTATAGCAAGGATATTGAGAGCCACCGCGAACATCTGTTGTGTATTTTTGAATTGTTGAGGCAGAATCATCTTTTAGTGAACAAGAAGAAATGTTGTTTTGAGAGCTCCAACATATAGTATCTGGGTCGTAACATCTCAGCCCAGGGCGTCGCGGCAAACCCAAAGAAACTCCAAGATATGCTGGATTGGCCCAAGCCGAAGGATGTCAAGAGTTTGTGTGGGTTTTTAGGCCTTACTGGCTATTATAGAAGGTTCGTGAAGAAGGATTGTTTCCAATGGAACTCCAAAGAAACTCCAAGATATGCTGGATGACGACATCTGGGCTCTGTCCTACTGTCTTGGCCACCCACAACCTCTTCCTCGCCTTGAGGTCTTCGCCGACGGAAATCTCACCATCGCGATCCCAGGGGAATACTTCTGCAAGGAGTGTAGGTGGCCTGGCCACGATCGTTGTCCGCTTCCCCTTTGCGAAGGCACCGACTGCGGGGCCGCTGCTGCTCGTGGTTCGAACGTCGCCGCTAGAGTCCAGGGGAGTGGCATGTTTGCGCTCCCTTTCTGTAGAGGTTGTTACGGAGCTCGAGGCGATTGCGACTGCCGAAGTCGATACTGCATCCTCTTGAGCGCATTCTCCATCATTCGCCTTGGTGTCTTCATATTGGAGTGTGAATGGATCTGTCCCAACATTATTGCCAAATCTGATTGCAACTCCTTCATCCTCATGGTTAGAAATTTTTTATGCTGCAAATTCTTGTTCTGAAATTGTCAATGATGAATGCTGATTTTGATTTACCTGTTTTGATGAATCGGGGCTTGAATTGGGATATAGATTTGTAACTTCTGGATTTGCTTCTGAATTTTGTGGATGTGAACTTTCTGGTTTTGTGAATTTTGGATCTGGAATCGCTGATGAATGATGTAATGTTGCTGATGATTTTGATTGGATCTGAATCTGATTTTGATATGTTATTCTTGGCTTTGGAATTTCTGAGAATGGATTGTTCCATCTTTCTTCATAGAATTTTGCTAAATAAAATGCATCCAATAGAGTGCTTGAATTATTGAAAATAATTTCTCTATGGATATAAGTTTTCAGTCCATTGAGAAAATACTTCAAAAACTCAGCACCATTGAATCCTAATCTATGAGCATAAGGTAAAAAATCTGTAAAATACTCAACTACACTTCCAATTTGCTCCATTTGAGGTGAGATCGCCAATCCACCATAAAAATTGAATATGGTGGTCAATGAAAGCACCAATGTAAGAAGTAAGAAATTAGAGAGGGTGAAGATGATAGAATTTCCCAATTAAGGGCCAATAGAGAGGAGAGAATAATTCCATAGAAAGAATAGGAATTCTGAAAGGGAAAATGAATCAATTAACTAATCACATGCATGATTGATTACATCACTCTTCCTAATATTTATAGTAAAATACTATAACTAACAAAACTATCCTAATTGGGCTAGTGGGCCCACATTTTACTCCTTACACGTGACTGGAGGGAATTAGTTACAGGAGGGAGTGTTATAAATAGGAAACAGAAAGCAATTGCAAGGTAGGAAAATAGTGGAGTGAAAATAAGTGGAGAGAATTGGCCTCTCGAAAACCAAATACCCATTTGTTATTGCATGTTATACTTTTCCAGATTACACAGAAATATACTTTCAGTGGAGGATTTATCACACTGATAATCCTTCCTCTATTTCTACTTATCTCTTCTACTTTCCATTTTCTGTTCTATATCTATATTACCGCTACTGCTAGTGAGCTTGGGGGTCTTACAGTAATATTTAAATCTTTAAAATCTTAGTATGATCAGGATTAAATACAAATCTTATAAAGTGATTTGTGAACTCTGAAAAGTAAACTAAAGATTGTATAGAATAATCGAGAAATTCATTGCTCAGACCAATATCTTCAGAAACATCTTTGAAACATCCTTCTAAAAATCTTAAGTAACATTTAACGCTAACAATAGAGGAAGGTATGAACCTTTTTTATAGTTTTGGTAGCATGCTTTTGAAGCTCAAATCAACTGTAGCCTACTTCATAACCCAAATTCTTCTTATTTTAGCATCAAATGTTTTACACTACCCAAAACTAACAGCTAAAATCCAAAGTCCATCGTTGTCTGGCATTAGTTCAAAAAGCATAGCTGATTGTTGTCACTGCATGTGCATGTCAGAGCAATTTCTTTGCTTTTGCAAGATATCTTTCTTGAAGATGGGGAAGTATGTTAGAACAAAGATAAGATAGAGAGGAGTAGAGTAATGAAGCGAGTGTATTAATGAAGTAGACATTGAGTACAAAAGGTTAGAGCACTATAACAGCCCTATCTCTCCTAAGCCAATTCTGAAAATCTGCCTACCTTCTACTTGCTGAGCTTATTCCCTTTAAATCCTACTAAACAGAATAACTGAAAATCCCTACATTTGCTAAAACAGAATTTTAAAAAACAAATACCAAAAACAACTTCCTAATTTGTCTAACTTCTCAGCCTGCAATCCTTTTGGATTTAATTAGTTTCCCGGAGGGCCCACTATGAAAGTGTATGTGTGCACGAGAAGGGGGGTTGAATCGTGCAAGTTTTAAAAATTACTTCTTAAAACTTTTACTTAGAAAGCTGTTTTTACTCAGAAGGTAGGACTGAGAGTTTGCAGCGGAAATTGCTTTCTGAGAAGATTAAGTTTCTGAGAACTTAGTCTTTCTGAGAAAGTTCCTTTCTGAGGAATTTTAAGAAAATGACTTAAGGTTTGAGTTTCTTAAAAGCTTTCTAGTTTAGATCAGTAAGGTTTTCACGAGACCTCTTAATTAGACTCGTGGTAGAGTTTTTCTCAAAGATTTATGCAAGTAAAGAGCAAGAGAGAAAAGCTTAGCACAAGAAATTTTATACTGGTCCGGTTATAACCAACCTACTCCAGTCCTCAACCTTCAGTTGAGAATTCTTAGATATTTTTCTTAATGTGTCTTCCCAGACAACACTGTCTTTACCAAGTAAAGGACTTCCACCACTTCACAACCCGAAGTGAATTTCCTTGCCTCACACTAGAGGACTTCCTTGCCTCCAACACTAGAGGACTTCCTTGCCTCACAACACTAGAGGACTTCCTTGCCTCACAACAGAGGACTTCCTTGCCTTAAACACTTAAGGACTTTGAACTTTGCCTCAAACACCAGAGGACTTAAAACTGCCTTCAAACAACGAAGGACTTAGCGTTTTTCGGAAGGTTGTTTTTGATTCGAAAACCAACTACTAAGATTAAGTTACAAACTTAATTTGACTCTTAGAAGACTTCTAGATTTAACTTACAAATGTATGAATTTACACCAATTCAGAACTAGAAGATTTTGCAAAGTTAGAAGAACAATTTTTGTAAAAAATTGTCTTTCTGAGAAAGTTCTAAGTTTTCGCAAAATGATTTTCAATTCAACAGAGTTTTTGCACGTTTAATCAGGAGTTTTTTGCGCAAGAGTTGCGTCACATTGCTCTGGAATTGAACTCATATATATAGGCATCAAAGAGCCGCGAAATTAGAAGCTTTCACTTTGCTAATGTGGCTGTGTCCTTTTCAGAACGGCTCCCTGCTACAGTCAGCGCGAAATGAGGAACTTTTCAGAACTGCACAGTGCGCGTGTTCCCACTTCCCTGGCTAGTTGTAGCGAGCTTTCTGAGACTGCTTGCGATCCCTGAGTCCAGACACTTGGTTGCTTCTGAGTCCAACTTTCTGAGAGTTTACGGACTTCTGAGGCGAACCTTCTGAGGGAGACTCTTCTGAGAACTACTAGTCGCAAGGTCTTTTGAGACCCTTCTGAGGCGACAGTGTTCTTTCCTCAGAAACATGTTTTCACCTTCTGCGCTTCTGAGACATCCTTTCTGATATCTTTTGGCGCTGTGATTTTATCAATTGATCTCGAGGCTACTTGATGTTTGTCTTGGTCTTGCTCATGGTATTGCAATAATTTAAAGCTTTCTGAGACACTTAGCGCACATATTAGCAAAACCTTAAGTAAAATTTTTATACTTATGGCTTATCTTTATCATTAAACTTTCATAACTCTAAGAGAATTATGCCTAATTCTCTCAGAAGGGTTCTGGAGCTTACAATCTCCCCCTTTTTGATGATAACAACTTAAGTCTTAAGATAATAATTTTGCTTAAGTTCAGAAGTGTTTCTGAGTAAGTTCACAACTTATTCAGAATGCACTTTTGCTTTCTTAGAAACTAACTTAGCTTTCTGAGAGAAGGCTTAGTTATTTTCTTAGAAGGCTGTGATAATCAACAGTTAAAGTATTTAATGTATGATTACTGTTTGAGATTATCAATTACATAGCGTGTATTTCAGGATGAATATATGTATCAAATTCAGAAATACCAGGCTGAGTAAATCAAGAGATGCCAAATAATAAAATAAGCATAAAATTAAGTAAAACATGAGATGCCAACATAATGATTTTCATTGATGTTTTTGTAGAGATACAAAATATTTGGCTCCCCTAGTTGTTGCTCCCCTAAGTTCTAGCCTAGTGTTTACGTATAGCAATGTACAAAAAAATCTTATCATTCATTTATCTACTCCCCCTTTGTTACATCAAAAAGGGTGGCTAAGACATAAACGCCATCATTGACTTTAGAACTACTGCCTTCTGGCAATGTAGCGTAGCAGCTGGCATATCTCCATGAGAATCTCGCTCTAAGTCACATTCTGAGCGCATTTGGAGGTAGTTCAGAGGAAGTGGAAGGCTGTTGAGAAGATGAGGGTTGAGATGAAGGGGGACGAGAGAACTTCAGCCTCAAGTACTTCATCGATGATATCCCTCGTTTGATATTCAGGAAGTTCTTCTTCTTGGACAGCTTTGCCTTCAATAGCAGCAAGTTCAATGAAGGCTGCCTTTGATGTCCTCAGAAACTAGAGCAGGTCTAGATCAGAAGGTTGCCTACTGATGGTTGCTTCATAGAACCAAAGTCTGAGCATCTTCGGAGAGGCTGAAAGTTGAGAATCTGACTATGGATGCTTCACTGCTTTCAACTTCTCAATTCGACCAAAGAAGGGCGAAATTGTACAGAGGGTGGGGTGACTACCATCCTTCCAGCTGAAAGCCGAACCAATCATTGAGTCCGTAATCGAGAAGGTGGGACCTTGTTGTTCAAAGGATGTAGGAGGAACCTCGTTATATCCAGAGAGGAACCTCTGGTTCCTTCTGAGAGTCCTTTTCAGATAGAGTTCCTTCTAAGGAATTGTTGGCAACAAATGCCTCAACTGCTGCAACTCTGGCAGCCATGGTAGCGTCAGCGCCCACCTCTGAGCTGAGCCCAGTGCTGGTGGTCCTGGCACTACTTCATGTGTTGAGACATGAGTTTCCTCATGTTCTGAAGGGATCTCAGAAGAGAGGGGACCAACCTCAGAAGTTGGTTCAATTAAGGCTTCCTCATGTTGTAGTTGTTGTTCTGGTTGCATCTGAGTAGCTTCTGGAGTCTCAGAAGGTTGATCCAGTTCCTTCTGGACTCAAGCATCGTCTGAGCCAGTGACTCAGCATTCACAGCAGCAGCCTCAGTTGTGGTTGCCTCAGAAAGTTCACCATAGAAACTCAGATGGCTTCTTCTGGGCTCTTTCTTGGAGCTTCCAGCATCTGGGGTGCGATACTCAATGCGAAAGCTTGCTGCATCTTCTTCCTCTGAAGAAGAATCAGCAACATTCCTCCATGTCCCTGAATGTCTTCTCTGGTAGGGAGACATTCCAGAGGGGGAGGAGTGATGAGAAGCTTCTGCTTCTTCTCAACAGCAGCAGCAGTAGCGGTGGTGGCGGCAGTAGCAGCAACTGCTACGATTTCTTTACCCGTCGCTTCAGCGGGCTCTGTTTCTTAGTGGTTTTATCCCACTCCTTTGTGAGACTTTCCCTGATAATTCAAGGAATGCAGGAGTTTAGTTTTAAATTTGGTGGTTTAAAACCAGCGACAGAATCAGAAACAGGAATTGAAGTAGAAGAAGATTAAGAAAGAAGGTGGAGTTTAGAGTAAGCTTTACCAAACGACCACGTTCCTTTTCCTTCTGGTGGCACGTCTGGACTTGGAGAGTTGGAGGTGCTTTCCTCTTTCTGGTCATGGGTTGCTCAGATGTCGTTTCTTCTGAGTCTTCAGCAGCCTCAACAACCTCAGGTTCCTTCTGAGGAGTCTTCTGAGCTTCCTCAGAAGCCATACTCTTGTCACCCTTGTTGGAGAAGGTGAGTCACCTTTGGTTGCTTCTTCTTCTTCTTTCTGAAGGATCGGAAACATTTTCCTTTCCTTCTCAGCCTTAGAGGGCTGGTTGGGACCAGCAGCTCCTTAGAAGGCTTGCTTCCTCCTTCTTCTTAGGTGCCCCGTCTCTGGTACCTTCTTCTTCTTGATGTTGTTGAAGGTGACCATGGTGAATTTGCTGTGGTTGAAGACATATTCATAGTCTTCAAGGGGAAAGAGAAGTGATTTAAGATTTTGGTCAAAAGACTCCATAGGTAGACTTGTAAGCGCTCTTTAGGATGTGCTTGGTGCATCATGTAGTTTAGCACCATCCTCCCAAAATCAATCCTCTCTTTCTTCAGCAGATGATAGAGTAGACATGCGTCCATGGTGGTGACATTCCCATGTCTCCAATCCGAGGAGAAGGGTATGTTGGATAACTGAGAAGATGATTCTGGCCTCTTGTGTAAGATGAGGCACTTTTACGCCTTGAGTGGTAGACTGTTGCTTCCAGTCAGAAGTGTCACCACTTCTCTTCTGAGTCATCAACCTCCTTGACCCATTCTGGTCGTCGGCTATGACTGCACCTCCATTCAAGGTCTTGAAATTTTGTTGATGTCAGAGGAGAGAAGCGATTGGCTGATCAGCAATCGTGCTCTTAACCCTTTGTTGGTGAACCTTTCTATTTGCGAATAGAATGCTCTCACCACATTTGGTAGCACACGTCCTCAGAGCTCATCATGGCTGGCCATCCAGGTTGCTTGAGGAAGGTGAATTGAAGTTCATCCACTGATTGTATACGTTGAGAGGTAGTACCCTTCCATAGCAAGATTTCTTGGAAGATAAGTCTTGTGGAATAAGACTGCATCTCCTCATTGTCGTAGACAATATCTTCGGATATTTCATTGAGATTGTTTCTCATTAAGCCCTTGATCTCTCCAGAGAAGGCCATTTGAAGAAAGGTTAAGTTTGAGAGAGATAGAGAAGAACTGAGAGCAGAGATAGCGGAGAGAGTGAGAGGATGGAGATGAAGCAGATGAAGATTGGAAATCGAGGAGAGGATTTGGCAGAGTTTGGTAAGTTTAAGCGCAAAGTGCTCAAATGGAACAATGCATGAGTATTTATAGAAATGACTTGTAACTAGCCGTTTCTTACGCTTATCCAAAAGTTACCGTTGGTAACTTGTTTCTCGGAAGGTACCTTTCTGAGAGAGGTTGTCCTTCTGAGAAACGCTCCTTCTGAGAAATGTTTCAGAAGATCTACTTTCTGAGGATGAGTCTTCTGAGAACAAATTTTCTCAGATAGAGTTTTCTGTGTTTTCCTACTTCAAGCTCAGAAGCTTAGTTCTATTGTTTGTCTCAGAGTCTAAACTAGGACTAAGGGGTTTCTAAGAAAAAGTTTTTTAATTTAAAAGTACTTAGAAACGTCTTAGATTAAGAAGTCCTTTCAGAATATTGAAACGATCCTCGGGTAAAGGCTTTGTAAATATATCTGAGATTTGATCCTCAGTATTCACAAATTTGAGTTCAATGTCGCCTTTTTGCACATGATCCGAATAAAATGATGTTTATATCAATGTGCTTGGATCGAGAATGCTGAATAGGATTCTTAGCTAAGTTGATAGCACTTGTATTATCACAAAGGATAGGAATTTTGGTGTACCTTAATGATAATCAAGTAGCTGATTCTTAATCCATAGCATCTGAGAACAACAGTTCGCAGCAGACACGTATTCAGCTTCAGCAGTTGATAGGGCGATCGTATTTTGCTTCTTGCAAGACCATGTGATCAAGCATTCTCCAAAGAAGCAGCAGCAGCCACTTGTGCTTTGCGATCGATCCTATCTCCAGCGTAGTCAGCATCACAATATCCTACAACATCAGAAGAACACCCTTTCTCGTACCAAAGACCAAGATTAGTAGTTCCACTTAAATATCGTAAATTCGTTTAACTGCAGTTAAATGTGATTGCTTAGGCTTAGACTGGATTCTAGCACAGATCCCAACACTGAGTTGGATATCTGGTCTGGAGGCAGTTAAGTAGAGAAGTGAGTCAATCATCCTTGATAGTTGCTTCTGAGACTTTCTCACCATCTTCATCCAAGTCAATTACTTGAGAAGATGCATGGGAGTGTTCATGGGTTTTGCCTTATCCATTAGAACTTCCTCAGAAGTTCTTTGGTATACTTCTCTTGGTGGATAACTGTCCCTTCTGACTCTTGTTTGATTTGCAATCCTAGGAAGAATTTTAATTCTCCCATCATGCTCATCTCGAATTCACCTTGCATAAGCTTGGAGAATTCTTTGCAAAGGCATTCATTGGTTGCGCCAAATATTATGTCATCAACATAAATCTGGACAATCAAGAAGCCAGAGTCTTCTGAGAGTGTAAAGAGAGTTGTGTCACTTTCCTCTTGAGAATCCGTTTTTAAGTAGGAAAGAGCTCAATCTATCGTACCAAGCTCTTGGAGCTTGTTTCAGACCATAGAGAGCCTTTGTAAGCTTAAATACATGATTCGGGAATGCATCATTCACAAAACCAGGGGGTTGTTTTACATAAACTTCCTCAGAAAGGTATCCATTCAAGAAGGCAGACTTAACGTCCATCTGATAGAGTTTGAAACCTTTGTGTGCAGCAAAAGCTAGCAACATTCTGATTGCTTCCAATCTTGCGACTGGAGCGAAGTTTCATCGTAGTCTATCCCTTCTTGTTGATTGTACCCTTGAGCAACCAATCTGGCTTGTTTCTCACGACTTGACCGTTTTCATCAAGTTTGTTTCGAAACACCATTAGTCCCAATAACGCTTTGCGTTTGGGCTTCTGAGTTAGTTTCCAAACCTGATTTCTCTCGAATTGGTCAAGTTCATCCTGCATGGCATTCACCCAGCTAGGATCATCTAACGCCTCTTCTATGGAGTCTGGTTCAAGTTCAGAAACCATAGCAAGATTGTATAGTTCCTTCTGGTTCTTACTCCACGTTCTGGATCACCCAAGACTTCATTCTGAGAGACGTTCTTCAAGTCCTTGAACCTCTAATCCTTTAGGAGTAGGGTTCTGAGAAGGAGACACAGAAGGTTCTCTTTCTGAGTCATCAGTGCTTGACCTTCTAAGTATCTAAATTCCATTTCATTTGCAGAAGTAGATTCTCTAGGTTCTGGAGCTTCGATAATGTTACTAGATTTATCCTTAAATGGAGATGATTTTTCCATGGGTTGGAAGTCAGTCTCATCATCTATAAGAATTTCCTTTGGTCTTTTTCAGAAGAGATGCTGAGTTTCTCAAACTCATCTTCTAAGTCTGCATCTTTCTGAGACATGTCCTTACTAAGTTCTTTGAACTTAATATGGATTGTCTCTTCAACACATTTACTCCTTTGTTATATACTCTATAAGCCTTAGAAACTGAGGATATCCTAGGAAGCATCCATCATCGGACTTAGGATCAAACTTAGAGAGTTTGTCCTTTGTGTTGAGAATGAAACAAGAAGAACCAAATACATGGAAATAAGAAATGTTTGGTATTTACTCTTCCATAGCTCGTAAGGTGTCTTTTCAGAATTGGTCTCAGAAAGACTCGATTCTGAATATAGCATGAAGTTTAACTGCTTCAACCCAGAAACCTTTTGAAAGTCCGCTTTCTAAGAGCATTGTTCTTGCCATCTCTTGAAGGCTTCGATTCTTTCTCTCAGCTACTCCATTTTGTTGAGGAGTTCTGGGAGATGAGAATTCGTGAGCAATGCCCAGATTTTCACAAAACTTTCGAAAGTATGATTCTCAAATTCACCACCATGATCTGATCTAATGGCATGAATGTGCGAATCCTTTTCAGTTGAAACTCTTTCGCAAATGCTTTGAACTTCTCAAAAGTTTCTTCCTTAGAAGCTAGAAAGAAAACCCAAGTGAATCTGGAGTAATCATCCACTATGACAAGACCATAGCGTTTTCCAGAAAGCGAAGCCGTTCTGGTTGGTCCAAAGAGATCCATGTGGAGCAGTTCCAGTGGTTTTGAGTAGAAATACCACTTTTACTGGGAAAGGAAGCTTTGGTCTGTTTCCCTTTTTCACAGAAGTCGCAGGTTGCATCCTTCTGATACTTAATTCTGGGAAGGCCCTTTACAAGTCCTTTCTGAGAGAGTTCAGAAAGAAGTCTCATATGGGCATGACCAAGTTTCTTATGCCATAGCCATTTGTCTTCTTGGACAGAGACAAGGCACTCCACGTTTGATCCTTTAGATCATCCAGATGGATAACATAGATGTACCAACACGTTTTCCTTCCAGAACAATCTTGTCATTTGTGAGATTAATCACATGACAATACTTGGCATAAAACTCAACCTTTAGGCCTTTGTCACAAAATTGACTAATGCTTAATAGATTGTGAGTTAAGCCATCTACCAAAAGTACATCTGAGATTTGGTGAGAGGAATCCTTACCAACATCTCCGATTGCAGTGACTCTTCCCTTAGCGCCATCACCGAATCGCAATGTTCTGCCTTTCTTGGCTTGAGATTTCTGAACCAGTGCTTGCTTCCAGTCATGTGCCTCGAGCAGCCACTGTCAAGGTACCACTGCTCATCGTGGTGGTGGAGCATTGCTTGATGATGTACCTGCAGTCACAAAGTTAACAGATTTAGGTACCATTCTTTGTTGGGTCCTTGCTTGTTAGCTTTCTTGGACTTTTTCCTTCTTTTCTTAGAAGGGTCATGGTTTTGAGAGTCAGAGACCTTTTGTTTGCCTTTTTCAGAAGCACTTGCTTTCTGAGAAGTTTTACCCTTCTGAAAGGGGTTAGTCTTCTTAGACGGCTTTGCTTTCTGAGTTTTCTTTTGAGCCTTCTGAGGCTTAGAAATTTTCCTTTTTCCAACATAGGACATTTTCAGAACCATGGCCACTTTTAAAACATGTGATGCACGTGCGAAGTGATTTAGTTGAAGATGGATCAATATCATTTGGTTCAAAGATTCTTCATAACCAAGTCCACTCTTATCCTTGTAAGGTCTTTGACCACCAAGCAAGAGTGTCATCATTCTTTCACCTTGACCATCTTAACTAAGTCAGAAGTGAGAAGCTCATTTGTCTTTTGTAATTCTATCAAAGCCAGTTCGGCTTTTCAACAGTTACAGAAGAAATTGTTTCTAAAGCTTGATAGAGGTTGTGACTTTCAAGATATCTATTTTAAAGTCATCTCTTTCAAGCCTTAGGTTTTCTACTTCTTGAATTAGTCTAGCATTTTCAGCTTCTAAGTGTTTAAAAGACTTTCTTAGTTTGCTGAAATTGTTAGCTAATTCGTTTGAGTCTCTCAGAAGCTCTTCATAGAGTTCTGAGATCTCATTGTATGAGTATGAGAGAGGAGGAGAGTTTGGTACCTCTTCTGACTCAGATTCTGTTTCCAGAATATAGTCAGTACCGGTCATGAAGCAGACATTAGCTTCCTCTTCACTTGCTGACTCAGAGCCTTCCTCTTCTGAGTCACTCCATGTAGCAGCCATTGCCTTCTTCTTCTTCTTGGGAATGAACTTCTTCTTTCCCTTGTTCTGAGGGCACTCCGTTCTGAAGTGGCCCTTTTCTCCACAGCCGAAACATGTGGCATGAGAAGGTTTTGACTTTCCTTTTCTAGGGGTGATCTCCTTGTCTTTGCTTGGTCTTCTCTTCCAAGCTTTCTTCATTTTCCTTACTAGAAGAGAGATGTCATCTTCATCGGAATCTGAGTTTTGATCGTTTTCAGACTCAGATATTTCTTCAGCCTTTAGGGCTTTTGAAGTCTTCTTGATCTGGCTTTTCAGAGCCAGGGCTTTCTGAGGTTTTGAGGATGAAGATGGTCCTCCAAGCAGTCCTTCAAGCTCAATCTCGTGAGTTCTGAGTGAGCCAAACAATACATCTAAACCCAACTGATTTAGATCCTTTGCTTCTTGGATCGCTGTCACTTTTGGGCGCCACTTGGCAGAGAGGCTTCTAAGAATTTTCCTCACCATCTCAGCATTGGAGTAGGTCTTTCCCAAGACCTTTAGCTGATTTATGATGTGGAGAAACCTTATTGACATGTTGTCAATGGTTTCCTCAGGTTGCATGCAGAAGGACTCGTACTTATGTACGAGCATTGATACCTTGGTTTCCTTGACTTCATCATTTCCTTCATGCAGCATGTGTAATCTCTCCCAAATTTCTTGAGCGGTGTCACACGACACAATCTTGTCGTATTCTACCTTGGGCAAGGCGCAGAGAAGAATGTATTTAGCTTTGAAGTTGAGTTGTATCTTCTCCTTCATCTCTTGAGTCCATTCGTCCTTAGGGACTCGTCTTGTATAAGTTCTGAGTGCTGGAGGTGCCACTCCTGGCTCAGCGTCTGTTGTAACTACAGCATCCTCTGTAATTGTCTGTAGAGGCTGATAGTCTCCATTCTCGATCCTATCCCATAAGTCCAGACTGGTGTGCTTGATGAATAGCGTCATCCTGTCACGCCAGTAGTCGAAGCTGTCTACGAGAAACATCGGAGGTCTGTTTATTGAAGCCCCATCTGATATGAATGCAGCTGGTGAAAGTGTATGTGTGCACGAGAAGGGGGGTTGAATCGTGCAAGTTTTAAAAATTACTTCTTAAAACTTTTACTTAGAAAGTTGTTTTTACTCAGAAGGTAGGACTGAGAGTTTGCAGCGGAAATTGCTTTCTGAGAAGATTAAGTTTCTGAGAACTTGGTCTTTCTGAGAAAGTTCCTTTCTGAGGAATTTTAAGAAAATGACTTAAGGTTTGAGTTTCTTAAAAGCTTTCTGGTTTAGATCAGTAAGGTTTTCACGAGACCTCTTAATTAGACTCGTGGTAGAGTTTTTCTCAAAGATTTATGCAAGTAAAGAGCAAGAGAGAAAAGCTTAGCACAAGGAATTTTATACTGGTTCGGTTATAACCAACCTACTCCAGTCCTCAACCTTCAGTTGAGAGTTCTTAGATATTTTTCTTAATGTGCCTTCCCAGACAACACTGCCTTTACCAAGTAAAGGACTTCCACCACTTCACAACCCGAAGTGGATTTCCTTGCCTCACACTAGAGGACTTCCTTGCCTCCAACACTAGAGGACTTCCTTGCCTCACAACACTAGAGGACTTCCTTGCCTCACAACAGAGGACTTCCTTGCCTCACAACAGAGGACTTCCTTGCCTTAAACACTTAAGGACTTTGAACTTTGCCTCAAACACCAGAGGACTTAAAACTGCCTTCAAACAACGAAGGACTTAGCGTTTTTCGGAAGGTTGTTTTTGATTCGAAAACCAACTACTAAGATTAAGTTACAAACTTAATTTGACCCTTAGTAGACTTCTAGATTTAACTTACAAATGTAAGAATTTACACCAATTCAGAACTAGAAGATTTTGCAAAGTTAGAAGAACAATTTTTGTAAAAAATTGTCTTTCTGAGAAAGTTCTAAGTTTTCGCAAAATGATTTTCAATTCAACAGAGTTTTTGCACGTTTAATCAGGAGTTTTTTGCGCAAGAGTTTCGTCACATTGCTCTGGAATTGAACTCATATATATAGGCATCAAAGAGCCGCGAAATTAGAAGCTTTCACTTTGCTTATGTGGCTGTGTCTTTTTCAAAACGGCTCTCTGCTACAGTCAGCGCGAAATGAGGAACTTTTCAGAACTGCACAGTGCGCGTGTTCCCACTTCCCTGGCTAGTTGTAGCGAGCTTTCTGAGACTGCTTGCGATCCCCTGAGTCCAGACACTTGGTTGCTTCTGAGTCCAACTTTCTGAGAGTTGTACGGACTTCTGAGGCGAACCTTCTGAGGGAAGACCCTTCTGAGGGAAGACCCTTCTGAGAACTACTAGTCGCAAGGTCTTTTGAGACCCTTCTGAGGCGACAGTGTTCTTTCCTCAGAAACATGTTTTCACCTTCTGCGCTTCTGAGACATCCTTTCTGATATCTTTTGGCGCTGTGATTTTATCAATTGATCTCGAGGCTACTTGATGTTTTGTCTTGGTCTTTGCTCATGGTATTGCAATAATTTAAAGCTTTCTGAGACACTTAGCGCACATATTAGCAAAACCTTAAGTAAAATTTTTATACTTATGGCTTACCTTGTTATCATTAAAACTTTCATAACTCTAAGAGAATTATGCCTAATTCTCTCAGAAGGGTTCTGGAGCTTACACACTATTCCTAAGTGGTCCCTATATTTCTTTCTCCGGTAAACCTTCTCGAAACCGCTTCCTAACAAAAGTACTTGAAGCAATAGTATATTTGACAAGAATGCTATTAGGATAACTCATTATTGCTGAAGTTTCTCATAATGTCAGACCCTTCATAACAGCCATTTGCAATATCTTCTCAGTAATTCCTAACACAAAGGGTGTGTTTGGTTGGAGGGCAAAATGCGGTGAAAATTATTATGGATGAGTTTCATGTGTATGAGCTCCATGTATAAAATTACACATGAAACTCATCCATGAAAAATTGCCACCCATTTTTACCCCCTAATAGAATATGCCCCTAGATTATATTAAAGCAGTAATCTTTGACTCACTCACTCAGCCTCAAGCAACTTATTTCTTTAGTTTTGCACTCTATGGCAATTGTTTATGACAAATGCTATAGTCAAGCCAGTTTAGTATGTCATCAGAGGAAAAAAGTCAAGTGCAAGTTATTCTCCATAAAATGGATTATTCAGCAGAAAAGCCATAAGGCTTTCTAAAATATGAAGCTGAAAGAAAGAAAAGCAGGAAAAAAATATATCATGGATGCAAATGAACTTACAAGATTTCTAAGAAAGACAAATGGAAGTCATTGTTCTGCATAATCCATCAACCCCATCCTACACAAATTCAATGACCCACACATTTGACCACCTAGTCTAGAAGGAAAGCAAAGGTTAAGAAATCAAAATCAAACTATTCATCACGTGGGTGGGCCAACCAAATCCAAGTGAAGACAATTAAGTATTGGAGTTGCTCTACTTTATTTTAACATTCTCAACAAGAACATGAATGAAACACAATTTTGCATACCCAATAGAAAGAGCAAAGATGCAAACACTGAGCCCCACTTCAAATAAATAGACAAACACCTGCAGATCTCTTATCATTTAAGTTAACTGATATTTAACCATCTTCCCATTGAAAGTCAAAATCAAAACATCAAAATTGTTACATTTTCTTTTCTGGTTCATGTTTCTTCTAAAAAACATACACTTCCAATTACTACAATTTACCATTTTACAAACCATAGAACTGCCTTCACATTTCATGCAGATTGCACATAGAATGGAACAATACATTGAAGCCAAGACTGGTCACATCACAATAGTTAATTACATACAGCAGTGAACCCAAATTAATAAAACAAAACAATGCAGCAACCAAATCACCCTCTGTTCAAAACATAATGTCACTGCTGAAACAAAACAAGCTAAACCTATTAACCTAATGAAATATGTTCAAAACCAACATTAAAACATGCCTTTACCTGAGCCCAACAAGAAAGCCAAGAGGAGTGTCCCAGTGGACTTGATGACACGGCGCAAGTCAGCCCTGAAGAGCAGCAAGGGAACAGCGACAGGGAGCAGGAACTGCAGGACAACATCATAAGCCGGAGCTTCACTGGCAACAATCCCCAGATTGCTGGCTGCAAGACCCACCAAGATGCTAACCAGAGAACCACTCAACGTGCTCCCAATCCTGGTCTTTTCTGACCTTACAATCACACAACAAGCAAAATCCATGTCACAAACTCCTCGAATTTCTGAACTCAAGAAGGAAAAGCAGGAAACAATGCAATAAAGAATAAAGTTTGAAAGAGTAATCATAAGCCTATATGTAAAGGAAAATGCTAAATGTACATAGCATAGTACCCTTCCACCCATTTTCCACCCCATTCAAATGTTGGTAACTTTGTCAATATGTTTGCAACTTGCCAACATATTCATCAAAGTTGTCAACATTTGAATGGGTGGAAAATGGGTGGAGGGGTATTGTGCTATGTACCAATAGCACTCCCCGTAAAGGAAAATGGTCCAACCCAAATTTGATTTCAATCAATACAACATGGCCAGAAAATAAAGTAAGGTTTGATTTGGTTCTCAATAATTTGTTGGACATTTGCTGCTTGAAAGATTTGTTGATATCCTTTCTATACTTGAAAGATTTGTGGGACATTAATTTCGACCTCAAAAACTTTGTTATAACAATTTGATACTTGAAAGATTAAAATAATAAAATTCATTTCAAGGTGGCCCAAACTTTAGTCAATCTTCTTGACTAACTCTGGAATAATTTATTTTTTTAGGAATAAATTGAGGTCACAATTCTTTCGAGCATTTAATTGATGTTTCAGTTCTTTTAATGACTAAAAACCATGTAACTTCGTTCTAACAGCTAAATTCAGCAAAGGCTAAATATAAATTTCACTTTAATCTGTAGTCAAATTTATTCCTATGACTATCCTACTAGTCAAAATTGGTCAATCACATTGTCTTTTTTATATTCGTGAACCGAAAATGATATCAAGACTAAAATAGTAAGTTTCAAAGTCATCAACCACTAATTTGATGGTTCTGAAATTTACGAAAGAGCAAAAAGTACCAGATTCCAAAAGCGGCGGCGACGAGGAGAGCGGTCCAGTTGCCCCATTTGTCTTGGGGAGAGATGAGAGGGGCACTCAAGTTGGGTCCGATTGCCGATGCAACTAAACTACTTCCTCTGAGCGAAGATGAAGATGAAGATGGAGTTTTGATGATGATGGAATAAGAAGAAGAAGTGGTGTTGGGTGTGAAAGTGGTTGTGTAGAGAGGAGTCAGTTTTTGGCGGGAGAATGGAAGTGGGCATTGCTGTGGCGCCGCCGCCGAGGGCGGAAGGGGCTGGGAAGGTCGAAGAAGAAGATGAAGATTTGAAGCCATCTGTTGGGGACTTCAAGTGCAAATGCATGTTTGGGTAACTAGTAAAACAGCTTAAATTTTAAAAGAAAGCTGTTTAGAAAATAAGTTTGTTTTGGTAATATTAGTTTGATGTTTTTTATAAAAAAAATTAAAGCTCAAGTTTGAGCATTATGCTTTTATAAAAAGCTACTTTTTTTACATTTTAATTGTATAATATCCAATTTATTCCAACTTATATTAATATAATATAATTATTTTATACACACTTCAGTAATTTATCAAAAAAAAATTATTTATTAATAATTCAAAGATCATGGATTAACTTAAAATTACTTTTCAGCTAAATTATCCAAACATAAATGTATCCTTAAATAAGCAATTATATAAAAAAATATTTATATAAATAAGCGATTACTAAAATAAATTTAATTTTTCAGTTTACCCAAACATAGAGCATGAATTGAATTTTGAATACATTATTAAAACTAGTAAAGGACCCGTGCCTTGCACGGGCTCTTGTTTAAAATTTTGTCTAATTTAATTTATTCATTGCATATTTTTGGAAAATAAATGTTATTGAGAGCTTTTATTTTTAGTATTTTATTTTGATGTATTATCAATCCTATATTTATACAATAATTGATTATCAATAATCCTAAATTCCAAACAAAGATAGGAAGGAAAAGACATTAATTCATTACCAATAATCTCAAACTCTAAATAAAGATAAATAGGTTTCAAGGGAACATTATCAACATCAAGTTTTATTTCATAACATCCAAATATAATGTATTTATAAAGCACGCCCTTTAGCTATTTCCAAAAATAAAAGCCAACACTACATCAATGCAACTTCAAAAATTAATTTCGTCAATGTAAAACACAGTGCACAGCACAGAAAGAAACGTGTGATGGTTGTGCTGCTGTTCTCTTGGAGGAAGTTTCCCCTATCAAGTTCTCTATATCACTGCCAAAAGAGTCACAATGGTAAAATTTCAAATAGAGTAATACTAGTCTTGTACCGGTGCGATACACGGGGATTATATCAAATTTTAAGTTTAAGATATTAAATAATTAATGAAAAAAAATATTTGTATAAAATGAAGTTAAATGAAAATATGTTATTCATAAATTTATTTTGTAAATATAACAATTAAAATACACAATGAAATTATTATTATATTAGTGGATGCAAATAAAATTATTCCATCACATAATTAGTTTTTATCTTTTTCAATATCAAATTTGTATTCATAAAATATTTATAATTATTCTCTTTCAACAATCAACCAAAAACAACCGAACCTCCTGTTATCATGTTTTATCTTTATATTTAAAATATAATACGCGGAAAATAAGCGGGAGTAGATTTTTCGTAAACATTCGCGGAATAGAAAATAAGGGCTTTGCGCATATGATAAGCGATAATATAAACGGTACAGTCATCTACTGAAAATACCTCATCATATAAATAACTCTCATCAAGTAACAAACATGAAATAAATACTAGGTCTTGCCCCATAAGCATAAAAATTGTGACCTATGAGACTCCACTGTAAATACGAGTAAATAAATAGCTGCCGGCTAACAAAGGTCCGGACTCAGAAAACATAATAAATGAATAAACGTAGCGGAAGCATAAAAATCATAATATCCGATAAGGAAACAAAACATGTCTCTGATATCTAGGGAACTATATCATAAACTAAGTCTATCCGGGCTCCTCGTGTGCTCCGACATCCTGCTCTGTCTGCTCCTCTAAAAGGTGGGAAAAACATAGGGTGAGCACTGGAAAGTGACTCAGTAGAGGAAGCCGCCCCGGGTTTAATTATAAAATAAGTGAAGCATGAACGAGTTCATTTCAGTTATTAGTTTCAAAACAATCTTGTCCCGGAACATCTTACCTAAGTGCGTCTGGTTCATTTTATTAATACATATATCATCGCATAAATAAATAAACGTCTCAGTGTCGTGTACTAGTGCCCTTAAATCATAAACAATAAATACATCATAAAATATATTTGAACACGTTTAAACATCTTTATCTTTCTTTAACTGTGAGACATAACCGCCCTCTTGTCATATCCTCCACATCACGGCCCCTAGGCATGAGCTCATCCTAAACTAATGGGGAGAAGGGGTAATTCTTTAACATAGCGTCACCCAGTGGCGTTTAACATAGCGTCACCCAGTGGCGTTTAACATAGCGTCACCTCGTGACGTTTTAACATAGCGTCACTGAGCGCGTGGTTATTAAACTTTAACATTACATAATCATAGGCATATAACATTCATCACATATATCTCATAATTAATCACTATGTAAATCATATAATCATGTCAACAATTTAACTCATCATAAAAACAACACATATACTCAGTACAACATATACATATTCCATAAATAATTATATATTCAAATACACAAGTCGTATGACGCATTAGGGAGCATAAAATGGTCAAAACATGTCAATTTATACTCTTTAACATCATGGAATAAACATAGCACATACACTTACTTGCTCTGACATCATGGAGAATAAATAAATAAAACTCCTTATCAAATAAACATGATATACAACTACTTATAAATATTATTCTCAATGTTTCTATACCTTTCATGTCATATTATCAAAACCAATCGGATGGTTTTGAAGAGGGTGGCGAGGCGAGTTCAAAGGTGGTGGTGGTGAGAGAAGCGGCGGTCGGAGGAGGGAGAGAAGCTAGAGAGAAGGTGGTGAGAGAGAGAGAATCTCCGCGGGAGGAGAGAGAGAGAGTCGCGACATTTGAACGAAGAAGACGACCCTTAGCTCTAAATCGCGGGCTCGTAATCGATTACAATAATGGTGTAATTGATTACGTAATCGATTACTTAGATAGAGTAATCGATTACTTAGGCGGGAAAGACGCACGGAAGGTAGTTTCCAACACTGTAATTACAATAATATGTAACCGATTACAATCAATCAAAACACATAAAAAAACACAATTAAACTATACAAAACATATATTTAAACATCATAGAGTATAAACAAAATCTAAAACACAACATATACACATCATATAGAAACATTTATGAGCATAAAAAAATATTAATAAAAAAAATATTGACTTACAATATTTTACTCAAGAGTTCTTCCATAATTTTATGCTTCTAGAGATATATGCACTTTAATTGTGAAACATCAAATCATAAATTTTGAGTACCAATTGATTCAACTTTCATGATATTCTTGTCTTGTGGCTCACCTACAACACAAGATTTCAAAAATATTTTTGATACCCATATCTTTTTGGGTCCTTGAGAGTTAGTAGAAAATAAAGAATCTTTAGGAACCCAAATATATTTTTCTTTCATGGTAAAGAACTCATGAACCACATCTAGAGTATCTCATATTTCTTTTGCGAAATTACAATTGGATATTCTAAAGAACTCATCATGTTCTAGGGCTGAGGTGATAATGTTTTGGGCTATTCGATCATAATGGACTTTCCTCTTTTCCTCTTCGTTCCACTCATCTCTTGCCTTCTTTATACTCTTTCCATCAACTATCTTGGTTGGAATGAAAGGACCATTTTCAACGGCATCCCACACATCCATATCAATGGATTCTATAAAAATCTTGATCCTACTCTTCCAATAAGCAAAATGAACCCCACTAAACATTGGAGGACAGTTTAAAGCGTATCCCTCGGGTAAAACTTGATTGAAGGCCATATCCTTGAAGCGGTGAAGCCTAATACAAGGAACCCGCTGTGATACCACTTGTTGGTCGAGTGGCCTCTAATATACTCAAGAGGGGGGGTGAATTGAGTAGAAATGACAATTAAAAACTTTTCGAACTCCTTTTATTTGTTGATGGATAATGTGATAATGTAGTATAAAATGTATATGATAAAATGCGAAAATAATAAGAGTAAGGGAAGAGAAAACTGACACAAAAGAT
Organism: Aeschynomene evenia; assembly: GCA_013621005.1. Taxonomy (NCBI): domain Eukaryota; kingdom Viridiplantae; phylum Streptophyta; class Magnoliopsida; order Fabales; family Fabaceae; genus Aeschynomene; species Aeschynomene evenia. Next base: position 108,160 of record RYYW01000117.1, on the reverse strand, counting down.
TTATACTGGTTCGGCCACAACCTTGTGCCTACATCCAGTTCCAAGTCTCCCACTTGGATAGTCCACTATAATCTTCACCAAGATTACAACACTTGATTGTTCCAAAGGGATACCCCACCCTTCCAATCAAGCAAACTTAAACCAAAGTGATTATCACCCAATCACTTTATTTCAATCTTACAATTTGTGAAGAAAAAGAAATCTCTCTTACAAAAACTCTCTCAAAGAGTAAATATACAATTTGATAACTCAATCCTATTATCTCAAAATGAATAGAAAGAATTTGACCACATGAGATTAGAAAAAGTGAGAGAAAGATGTTAAAACACTTTTAGAATATGTCTCTCATAATTCTCATTAGGTTGGAATTAGAAATCATTGGTATTTATAGAGTTTCAACCATTGCATGCATGAACCAATGTGACTCTTCAAATAAAACCAATTTAACACTTTGTAATTAATTACACCTCTTGCTATCAAGACTCTTGTAATCAATTACATAATGTCTTTTCATTCAAATTTGAAATCTTTAAGAGTCAAAATAATTTCCAAACATATTAAAATAATTATCTAATATTTCAAAACTTATAAAAGATATTTTCCAAAACGTTTTAATGCATAGTTTTGAAACTTTAATTATTTTCATGAAATCATTTAATAGAATCATTTTGGAAACCGATTTCATAAAAATTGTGGTCATTCATTTTATCTATCTTGAGATGTACATAATTTAATCTAAATGACCTTACTAATTGATCTTCAATATATCTTCAATATCTTCGAGATCAATCCAGAAAATACATCATGAGTCTTGATTACTTTGCTTTCAAGATAACAACGTTTAATCCCTTTTTGACATTATCAAAACCTGTGACATTAAATACACATACAACCACAGTCTTGCATTAAGAGATAACATTAATTCTAAGACTCTCACCCATTGGCCATCAAAGAGGCACCAAGACCACCATCCAAGGGTGGAGAAATAGTGACCTTTCCCTTGCCTCCAAGACCACCAATCGGCCACCACCTTCCTCCCTCTCTATTTATCCTAACTTCACACAACTAATTACATACACTAAAATCTACCTCAAGGTGATACACAAACTATGTCAAAATTTTTCTAGATTCTCCTCTTAGAAATTTTTCTCTCAATACCTCTCCAAGGCCCTACACCATTCGGCCACACCACGACCACCACCCCTACATCATCTTATTTTTCGTCTACAATTTCTAACACCATCAAACACCCTATTCAACCCCTCAAACAACCACACACTCACAAAAATCAACCCCATTTCCTTGGAGGAGCTCGCGACCAAGGAAGAGGAGGAAAAAGCTTCAAGAGTTCTAACACCAACCAACCATCTCTAGGGTTCAATCTTGTGTGAGTCATTCTCTCAAAAAGTTTCATTTTTATTGATTAAAAATGCTTTTTAATGAAAACAATCGGTGAAATTATTTTGTTTGAACAAAAATAAATTTTTCTAAATGTTCTTGAGTTACTCAAAAATGACTTACACAAGATTGTTCAAACTAAATATTTCAGTTCTGGAATTTATTTATAATTATTTGTATTTATTGGGGAGAAAAATGACTTAAAAATGGATAGTTTTGAGTAAAATGGTCACTTAAAAATACCTTATGACTAGAAATATTATTTATATTATTTGGGAACATTGAGATACTAAAATAAAGAGTTTTTATAAAATAAAAATGGTAGATTAGATTCTAGAAAATATTTTAGTAAAAATATTAATAAGAGCACGCTTATTTATGCACATAGTTTAGGAAATATTGGGATGATATGCCTTTAAAAATATTTAGGAGTTTAGCATTCTGAAACAATAAGATTTTGATGTTAGAAAATAATAAAGTTACTGATTTAAAATAGTTTATCATTTATTTGACAATAAAAGGTATTTTCTAACACATAGTTTTGTGAAAATACACTTAGAAAATGCTTTTCTTAAAATAAATGGACTAGTAAAATAATTATGAGCTTTATTTATTATTTTACTGATTAAAATATAACTCCTTTACATTCTGTCCAGACAAATAATAACTTAGAAATAATTTGTTACTTGTTTACTAATGCTAAACTAGTTAAAAATAACCAATAAATGGAATAAGTAATTGGAGAAAAAATAATTTGAAAATATTCTGATATAACCAAGTGGACCCATATAGGTTAGTAATGGTTATGTTAATGTTAGATAATTTTAAAAGAGGATTAGAAGTTAAGTTTACTAGTAAATCAATTAATAACCCGTAAAATTGTTAACACTAGTTATATTGTTCTAAAATAAGAAAAAATAATGGGATAATTAAGATGTCATTTCTGAAATAAATATTAATCATAGGAGATCATGATTTAAAAGTCTTAGTTAATTTATAATAGAGTTTGAGACTTTAGGAAAGATGAAACTATACATTAGCTAGTATATAAAGAATAAAAGTATAATTAATTAAGTTAATAATTCAAATTCTTTAAGAATTAAATAAAATCAGCAAGGTATAATGATTTAATAAATATTTATAATAAAGAATATTAGTTCGGGATGTTTCATAAAATTTTAGAAGAGACTTTAAAAAGAACGCTTCATAATACGTAAAAGAGAGTGTGTCTTGAGAGGGTAGAGCAACGAGTAACTGTACTTCATGCACAATGACCGAGTTAATTATGTACTGTGACTAAGTTATGTGGAATTAATTGATGAAATATAAGGTGGTGATGATAATGATCTAGATTGTTGAGATGAAATTGCGGTGACGATTATGATTGCTATAGTACAATGTGTTATGCTGTTACTGAAATTGACTGATGACTTCTAAAGACTGAGTTGGATGAGATGTGATTGACTGATGATTGGATTGTTTGATTGTTGTTTGTTGTGTGTGTTCTTACTGTCAAGTGGAACTCTCGATTAGCCTAGATCCAGCCGTTCTACTGAGTGAACGGTGGTGCATTGCGCATACTCACGGGATAGGGAGGCCTATGGGGTGAGATATGGTTCTCATGCATTGGACACTTAGTCCTGCTAATGAAATGGTGATTGAAAGTATATATCTATTCCGGGGTGTTCCCGATGTTGATGATGAATTGTGTAAGCGTACGCTCATGAAAATGGAAAACGGCTAATCCCTATTTCCATGTAGACGAAGAAGTTCTAAGTTGACGGAGCTACCTAGGAGACCTTATTAGTACGGCCTAAGGAGGGCTCTAAGGTGGTGACGTCAGATAGAACTTGACGTAGGGTGCTAGTTACGCGATAACTTAGAAGAGACCTTAGACTCCCTTAGTTCGGGCAAGTAGGATGTTTGCCTGTTCAACGTAACGCACCTCAGTTCTTTTAAAAGATGATACATGGTTTTTCTGAAAATGGAGGGTGTTACTTTGAACAACTGGATTTGGCATAAGCGGTACCAAGCCCGGGTATCGGCAATGATTCACTGAGAATTTTATTCTCATACTCGCTTCCTTCCTTATGTCCCAATTCTAGGTGATGGATCCCCCGCCGCCACCCGTCTTTGATTTACTATCTGTCCGCTACTTCCCAGCTACTGGCTTTGTATCCGTTACTTCTCCAGTGCCCGCTACATTCAGGTTCTATGTGCCCGATCTTCTACACTGGGATCCCGCACCGGAGCCCATTAACCCTCAGCCGCCCCACGACGCAGGGCACCACCCGGGAGTACCACTGCATCCACCTTCACCCCCATGCCCGCTCCAGCATATGAGCCGATGACTCCTCCGAATTCTCTGGTCTTCTCTGACGGAGACATTATGGGGAACCCTTTCTTGTGGATCGATCCGGACGATATGATGCCAGACTATGTCCTCGGAGATCAGGATTCTAAGAGTAAGGGCGATCTTGATGCTGCGGCGTCATCCACTGGCGGCGTGGACGATGAGGACTAGACGAGGATGATGAGGAAGAGGAGGACCCAGAAGAGGATCCAGATACTAGTAGCTGAGGAGTCTATCTTTCTTTTAGTACCTTATTTCCTTTTGTTATAGACACATTTTGGTTGTAATGGTCATTGTTTCGACCTGTTTGATACACTATGGTTGTAATTTTCATACCGTCGTACTTCGTACCTTTGGGGTTTTGTTTCTCCCCAATATTTTGGATGATGTTTGATTTCAATTTTATTATTCCATCTTTCCATCTATGGTATGGTTTATTTTGTTTCATCTTTCGTTCGCGTATTAAAAAAAAAATCTCGTGTTTTCCGCTGTTAGATTTAGGATGTTACATATGTTGCTGACACTATTGTTGATACTGATGTTGATCATGTTGTACAACCTAATGTTCCTGATCCTAATGTTGTTGAATTGGTGCCTAGAAGATCGGGAAGGATTTCTACTTCTACCGAGTCTACTAGGTTCAAGGATTATTATGTATATTTGCAGGAACATGAGTTTAATTCTGTTAAGGTCAGTGATCCTACTTCTTTTCATGAGGCTATTTCTAGTTCTGATAATTCTCAGTGGATGACTGCCATGGAGGATGAATTAGCTTCTATGAGGAAGAATGGTCTTTGGGATCTAGTGGAACCACCTGTTGGGTGCAAAACTGTTGGTTGTAAATGGGTCTTTAAGACCAAGCGTCATGCAAATGGTGAAGTAGAAAGGTATAAAGTCATACTTGTTGCAAAAGGATATAATCAGAAAGAAGGCATAGACTATAAAGAGACTTTTTCTCCTGTTTCTACTAAGGATTCATTTCGTATTGTAATGGCTCTTGTTGCTCATTTTGATTTGGAACTTCATCAGATGGATGTGAAGACTGCTTTCTTAAATGGTGAACTCTATGAAGATGTGTATATGGATCAGCCTGATGGATTTGTTGAAAATGGTAAGGAGCACATGGTTTGTAGACTGAGAAAATCGATTTATGGCTTGAAGCAAGCATCAAGGCAGTGATATCTAAAATTTGATAGTTTTGTTACTTCTCTTGGCTTTAAAGAAAATGTTGTTTATCAGTGCATATATCTGAAGTTTAGTGGGAGCAAGTTTGCTATTCTTGTGCTCTATGTTGATGATATTCTTCTGGCTAGTAATGATGTTGATTTCTTGCATGGGACTAAGCAAATGTTGACGACTCACTTTGATATGAAGGATCTTGGAGATGCCTCTTTTGTTTTGGGCATTGAGATTTTTCGTGATAGGTCTCGTGGTATTCTTGGTTTATCTCAGAAGAGTTACATTAAAAGGATTTTGGAGAGGTTTAATATGAAGACCTGCAAACCTCTCACTTCTCCCATTCAAAAGGGTGAGAAACTCTATAAATCTCAGTGTCCTCAGAATGATACAAAGACTACAGAAATGGAGAAAATTCCTTATGCTTCCGCTGTTGGCAGTCTCATGTATGCTCAGGTTTGCACACGTCCTGATATTGCTTTTGTGGTTAATGTACTTGGAAGATATTTGAGCAATCCTGGTCAAGCTCACTGGCAAGCTTTGAAACGGGTGATGAGGTATTTGCAAGGTACCAAAGATTTTATGCTGACTTATAAAAGGTCAGATCAGCTTGAAGTGAGAGGTTACACAGATTCTGCTTATGGGGGTTGCCCAGATGATTTCAAGTCTACATCCAGGTACATTTTCTTGTTGGCTGGAGGTGCTGTTTCTTGGAAGAGTGTTAAGCAAACACTTACAGCTACTTCAACCATGGAGACAGAGTATGTAGCGTGTTTTGAGGCTACTCGCCAAGCAGTGTTGTTGAAAAGTTTTATTTCTGAGCTTGGCATTGTTGAAAGCATCTCTAGACCTCTTACTATATATTGTGATAACTCTGCTGTTGTGTGCTTCTCTCGTAACAACAACACTACAAAACAGTCAAAGCACTTTGATACGAAGTTTATGTTTGTTAGAAAGAAAGTTCAGGAGTTTCAGACTCGTGTTGAGCATATACCCACAGAGCTTATGATTGCAGATCCTTTGACTAAAGGATTAACTGTTAAAGTTTTTGTTGAGCATGTAACTCGTATGGGTGTAGTGAGGTCTTTTGATGTATTGTTTTAGTGGGAGTTTTATCCTGCTTTTGTAATTTTGTTTTCGGACCTCTTGTATGTTGGTTGTCATATTATTGAGATATTTATCAATAATGATTTATTATTGTGACAACAATTATCTGATATTGCCATAATTTTTTGTTTGTCATAATTTTTGAAATTAAAGTTATGTTATTTTGTATGATGGCATTATGTTGTTGAGACATATTGATCAAGTCTCAGTTGTGTTGTGCATCTTGGATGTGGATGCTTATTGTCACATATATTGCGCGCACTTATTGTTAATGTGACAATTTTTTATATGACTTCTGTTGAGACATTTTGGACCTAGTCTCATGTTGATTATTGTGCTAAGATTATTTTAATAATCTTATATGACATCTTGGACAGATGTTTTGGGACTATTGTTTTCTTTCACATTTCTTAAAGATCACTGAAAGTATAAGTGTTTCATTTCTGTATGATATCATTATTCCTTCGAGTGTGATTTTCTGCAGTGATGAAATGTTTGTGCATTTCATTTTGGATCTTTTGTTGTATTATTTTGACAATCTCTATTGTGGCCACATATTGTGAATTGATCTGGTTATTATCATTATTGTGTTTTAATTTATGCTGTCTAAGTGGGAGAATGTTAGAAAATTATTATTATGTAGACATGCATAAATTATTAATTACCAGATTAATTTAATTGTCAAAATATTGTAACTATTATTATTATTATTGTTGAGTTACAAATGTGAATGTGAAAGATTATTTTATTTATTTATTTGTTTGAGATAGCTGATGATAGGTGGGCTAGACTCATTATTTATTAATTATTGAAGAGTCCCTACCACTACCCATTTTACCAGTTTTCTTCTATTCTGACCTATTAGGAATAAAAGGAGTGGATGAGTCTATTTTGACTCAGTTGTTATTTTCACACTGAAAAGTGGGATAATGAGTATAGAACTCTTCTCCCTTGTTCTTCTTGTTTTCTTCTCAACTAGGGAGCGGTGATTTATCTTGGATTGAAGATCATGAACAATGCAATGGCTCACGTCACTTCCAATCCAGGTTTTTATTTCTTTTCTCATTCTTCTATAACTATTGTATAATATTCATATGCTATAATTGGATTGTATTAGATGAATTATTTCTTCTATTTTCCTTCATTTAGTCCACTAACTTCACATAAATTCTGATTTTGGTCTACTATCTTTAGATTTATCACATTTAGTCCACTAGCTTTCAAAAAGTGAGCACTTTTGGTCCACTATTAGTCAATTGTTAAGTCAACGGACACGTCAGCAAAAGTCAACAGTCATGTCAGCACAGTCAACCGACACGTCAGCAAAGTTGATGGTCATGTCAGCTAAGTCAACGTCCACGTCAACAAAGTCAACGTCCACGTTAACAAAGTCAATGGTCATGTCAGCAAAGTCAACTGCAATGTCAGCATCATTAAGTCCACGTCAGCATAGTGGACTAAAATTGACAATTTTTTAAAGCTAGTGGACTAAATGTGACAAATCTAAAGATAGTGGACTAAAATCAGAATTTGTATAAAGCTAGTGGACCAAAATGATATTTAAGCCTAAAAATATGAGGAGTACAAAGATATTAAATAAAAAGTAAAAGACACAAAAAAAAAGAGGAACAAAATAAGATAATAAGAAAATAGACATAAGAAAAAACGTGTAAAAGATGGATGAAGAAAAAAAATATGAAGAATGAAAAAGAAGAAAAATGAAAAAAATAGAATAAACAAAAAGAGAAGATAAAAAAAAGGAGGAGGAAGAAGAAGACAGAAGGAGGTAAGAAAAAAATTTTAAAAAAGAAAAAAAAATGAGTTGAAAAAAATGAGGAGAAGAATGAAACAATAAAAAATTATAGAAGAAAGATGAAGAATAGAAAATGAAAGAAGATGAATTAAAAATAAATTAAAAAATAGAAAAAAATGAAAGATGACTAAGAAGGTAGATGAAAAAAATGAAATAAGAAAAAGAAAAAAAAAGAGCAAGAAATAGAGATGACAAAATAAGAGAGGAAGAGAAAACAAATGAAGTTGAAATGGTTGAGAAGGTGAAAAGAAAAAAATGGATTTGAATGAATGAGTAGATATTTTACAACAAAATATGTATATATATAAGTGTTTGATAGAGAAATTTTCTTCAATATTTTTAGTTAAAAAATAGAATAATACTTTTAATTAAAATTATATTGTTCAATATTGTATCAATCTATTAATTTCTTACTTTACTATTTAAAAAATTGAAATTCACGCAATTCTCTATTTATTAAATTAGAAATATGTTTAGAATATGAAAGATAATTAATTAATCTATATTATAAATAGTATAAAAAGATATATATATTAGAATAAAAAGATTCATTAAAGATTTGTAAATCTTCTGGAAGAAAAAAATAAATGACGTCTAAATTGGCATATGTGTCACATTTATAGAGACCCAATTAATGAGTGAATTAGTAATTAACCATAACCTCTCTTTTACAGTATTATATAGATATAGATATAGATATAGATAGATTAATTGCTAACATGTAGAAGAATGAAAAGGTTCCTTATTAGTAATTTTGCTGATATATAACCCTTAATGTCTTTGGAAGCATATGCAAGGAAACATAAGAAAATAGAATAAACAATTAACATAATTATTACTTACATAAAACATTGAACAGTGGCCACCATTTTTGTATTATAGTCTTAAATCTAATGTTAAATGTCGATGCACTGTGGAAAAAAATCTATTGTATTCCATATCTTTGACATATTAGCTATTAAAGACATATGTGATATAAGATTAAATTGGTGTTGAAGAATAATTTCAAATGGGAATAAGAAAATAGTAGAAGAGTTTATTTCTAAGTAATCTATGTATTTTATGTTCATGTATAATGACAAATAATGTATCTATACACTATACAAAGGGAAGTTTTATGGCTACACGTGGCTTCTCCTAATGGACCACGCAGCCTATGCGCTCCCACATACAAGCTTCAGTTTTTATTTTTCCAACATTTGTTGATGGAATTATATAGCTGTACACCATCATCTGAGTATATTTTAAAAAAGGGTTTTGCTAACAAGTGCCCTAAGGGCACTTGTTAAGGATACTTAAAATAGTAACTTTAGAAAAAATTTAAAATATAATGGTGGGCCCCTTGCATAGGAAAAATAAAAATGCATGTTTTCAAGAGGAATATTTCTATTTTTAATTCCTTAACAAGTGCCCTAAGGGCACTTGTTAGCAAAACCCTTTTAAAAATTACTTGCCTTGGAGACTAATTAATCTACTGCTTGACACTATCTACGATGTTTTATAGCTGTCCTTCAATATCTCACTCCCTATTTTTACTTAGATCCACTTATCACTTTCTCCAATTCACTCCTCCGCCTAAATCAAAGGCTCAAACTCCATTACTCGAGAGAAACCGAGGGGAAAGAGAGAGAGAAGAGGGAAGAATGGTGGTTGCTGGCTGAGCTTAGAACCGCCTTCGAGTCCATGAGGCTCACTTCAGAATCAACGTATCAACACCGCCGGAGGAGCTGAAGAAGCTCTACGACTCGATCTTCGACAAGTTCGACGGCAACGGTAGCGGCACCATCGACAAGGAAGAGTTCAGGACGAAGATGAGAAGATCATGCTCGCAATTGCTGATGGATTGGGATCTTTCCCGATTCGGATGGTTCTCGAAGACGATAATCAAAGTCTCCTCCAGAAATCTGCAGATCTAGAAGCTTCCAAGACCGTCGCCGCTTGACCACGGTAGTGCTCTTGGAGGCGCTGCTTTCGGTGCTGTATACGTGTAATGTAATGAGACTGTGCGTGATTTTTTTTGACTCTGTGATTTTACGTTTTTCTTCTCTATGGGTGTGTCGTTTTTTTCTCTATTTTATTCTGACTTCTTTATTTTTCTTTTGGTGGCGGTTGCGGTGTCGGTGTATGGATGGTTCTCCAAGACATCCAAGAAACGACCTATACATTAGTAAGACCATACAACATCTATATAAATATGGTCTTAGATTTGATTAGTGCAAGAGTTTCCTCATTAATTCTCAATTAAACATCCACTAATTACAGTTCCTAATTACTTGGTTTGGATGTTGAGCAAATTATCTTCTTTCTGTCTGTCTGTTACTTTACGGGCCAGCTTCTAATGAATGCATTCGGCTGGTTATGGTGTCGTTTATGTTTTGTTGTACTCTTATTATACTTCACTTGCCAAAAATTAAATAAATAAATACAAATAACTCTTGATCCTTCGTAACATTAATTAATTAATTGATTAATCATACGTACTAAAGTTAGAGTATGTGAGACCTTTCTATGTTGCTTTAATTAATCTGATTACAAAAGGGAGCTATTGGTTATTTATTTGTCAAGTTTTTGTGATGTGTTTTAATCTCCCCCATATATGCAGAATTTTCATCAGCAGCAACATGCATAATTGAAGAGAATGATCATTAGTTTTATATTAGACAGATAGATAGATACAAATTTGAACATAATAACTAATATTATTATTTATGGTTATTTTTTAGTTAGGTTATCAAATATATTTGTAATAATTGAAGAAGCATGCAAAATTGAAATTATTAATATATCAGCAGCAACATGAATAATTGAAGAATTGAAGAAGAGAGTGATCGTTATCGAAATTATTATTATTTTTAATAATCTAATCACCTTTCTATCTTATTGGAACTTTTTTAGATGGTGAATTAAATAGAATCCAAATAAGACAGTTGATACTTTTATTTATGGTTATTTTTTAGTTAGGTTATAAATATATTTTTGTTTAATATATTTATGATGAATTATTTTTAGATGGTCGGCTAAGTGGTAATCCAACATGGTATAGTTTTTTTTTAGAATTTTAAAAAGAAATTATTATTATTATTTTTAACAATCTAAACACCTTTCTATCTTACTAGAATTTTTTTAGATGGTGAGTTAAGTAAAATCCAAACAAGATATATTTTTTGCATACATTTATCTGGTATACTAAAAGTTAACTCATTCTATTTGATAATTTGGTATATTTATGAGAAATGAAATGTTATATTATTTGTAATGGTGCATATAATTTTAATTGAATAACAAGAAATGTTAATATTAGATATTTCTTAGTAATATTGAATAACGACTATTGTTAGGGTTGCGTGTTCTACGACAGGGTATAAAATTATTTTTGAAACATTAAGTAGTTTGTAACTTATTTTGTAAAAGAAAAGTCATACTATTTGATAATTTGGTATATTTACGAGAAATGAAATGTTATATTATTTGTAATGGTTCATATAATTTCAATTGAATAACAAGAAATGTTAAAATTAGATATTTCATAGCAATATTGAATAATGACTATTGTTAAGGTTGCGTTTCCACTACAAGGTATAAAATATTTTTGAAACATTAAGTAGTTCATAACTTATTTTGTAAAAGAAAAAAGTCAACTATTTGATATTTGTATATTTACGAGGAATGAAATGTTATATTATTTGTAATGGTGTATATAATTTCATTGAATAACAAGAAAGGTTAATATTAGATATTTCTTAGCAATATGAATAATGGCTATTGTTAGGTTAAGTGTTCCACGACAGGGTATAAAATTAATTTTGAAACATTAAGTAGTTCATAATTTATTTTGTATAAAAAAATACTCATACAAGCTATTTGATAATTTGGTATATTTACGAGAAATGAAATGTTATTTATTTGTAATGGTGCATATAATTTCAATTGAATAACAAGAAATGTTAATATTAGATATTTCTTAGCAATATTAAATAATGGCTATTGTTAGGGTTGCGTGTTCCACAACAAGGTATAAAATTATTTTTTGTCACGACCCAATCCGAGTACGTGACCGGCACATGGGACACCGAGTCCCATGTCAGCCTTAACCTGTTATAATATCGACATATTCAAAATACTCAATATCAATAACACTCATTTCATGCATATACATACATATATATATAAACACCATGGGGATTGTATCATTCAATCCTTGGTTTCACCATACACAGACTTCATCTCATAACAATACATCACAAATATAAATAGTCTTACATAGACCATGTAACACCCTACTAGATAGCCCTTACTGCTATAGTCATTTAGGGCCATTCCATAAGGGTTACTGAAAGTGTATGTGTGCACGAGAAGGGGGGGTTGAATCGTGCAAGTTTTGAAAATTATCTTTTAAAACTTTTACTTAGAAAGCTGTTTTTACTCAGAAAGTGGATTTAAGAGCTTGCAGCGGAAATAGGTTTCTGAGAAGATTAAGTTTCTGAGAACTTAGTCTTTCTGAGAAAGTTCCTATCTGAGAAGTCTTAAGAAAATGACTTTGAGTTATAATCTTTTAAACTCTTTCTGATTTTAATCAGTAATGTTTTCACAAGACTTCTTAATTAAACCGTGGTTGAGTTTTCTCAAAAGCTTTATGCAATTAAAGAGTAAGGGAGAAAGCTTAACACAAGAAGTTTTATACTGGTTCGGTTATAACCAACCTACTCCAGTCCTCAACCTTCAGTTGAGAGTTCTTAGATATCTTCTTAAGTGCCTTCTCAGACAACACTGCCTTTACCAAGTAAAGGACTTCCACCACTTCACAACCCGAAGTGGATTTCTTTGCCTCACACTAGAGGACTTCCTTGCCTTAAACACTTAAGGACTTCCTTGCCTCACAACAGAGGACTTCCTTGCCTTAATCAATTAAGGACTTTGAACTTTGCCTCAAACACCAGAGGACTTAAACTTGCCTTCACACAAAGAAGGACTTAGCGTTTTTCGAAGGTTTGATTTGATCGAAAACAACTACCAAGACTAAGTTACAAACCTAGTTTTACACTTAGTAGACTTCTAGAATTAACTTACAAATGTAAGAATTTACACCAATTCAGAACTAGAAGATTTTGCAAAGTTAGAAGAACAATTTCGTAAAAATTGTCTTTCTGAGAAAGTTCTAAGTTTTCGCAAAATGATTTTCAATTCAACAGAGTTTTGGCACGTTTAATCAAGATTTTTAGCGCAAGAGTTTCGTCACATTGCTCTGGAATTGAACTCATATATATAGACATCAAAGAGCCGCGAAATTAGAAGCTTTCACTTTGCTTATGTGGCTGTGTCTTTTTCAGAACGGCTCCCTGCTACAGTCAGCGCAAAATGAGGAACTTTTCAGAACTGCACAGTGCGCGTGTTCCCACTTCCTTGGCTAGATGTAGCGAGCTTTCTGAGACTGTTTGCACTTCCTTGAGTTCAGACACTTGGTTGCTTCTGAGTCCAACCTTCTAAGAGTTGTACGGACTTCTGAGGCGAACCTTCTGAGGGATGACCCTTCTGAGAACTACTTGTTGCAAGGTCTTCTGAGACCTTTCTGAGGCGACAGTGTTCTTTCCTCAGAAACATGTTTTCACCTTCAGCGCTTCTGAGACATCCTTTCTGATATCTTTGGCGCTATGATTTTATCAATTGATTTCAAGGCTACTTGATGTTTTGTCTTGGTCTTTTCTCATGGAATTGCACTAGCTTAAAACTTTCTGAGACACTTAGCGCACATATTAGCAAAACCTTAAGTAAAATTTTATACTTATGGCTTACTTTGTTATCATTAAAACTTTCATATCTTTAAGAGAATTATGCTTAATTCTCTCAGAAGGGTTCTGGAGCTTACAGTTACCTCCTGTTATCATACTTACACTTGTTTTAAAAATACTTGTACGCGGAAAATACATGGGAGAATTTTTTCGAAAATCGTTTGCGAAATATAAACATAAGGGCATTGCGTATAATATAACGATAATATATTCAGAAGTGTTTCTGAGTAAGTTCATAACTTATTCAGAATGCACTTTTGCTTTCTTAGAAACTAACTTAGCTTTCTGATAGAAGACTTAGTTAATTTCTTAGAAGGCTGTGATAATCAACAGTTCAAGAATGCAATGTATGATTACTGTTTGAGATTATCGATAACATAGCATGTATTTCATGATAAATGTATGTATGGAATTCAGAAATACCAAGCTAAGTAAATTAAGAGATGCCAAAAAAATAAATAATAAAAGATAAGCATAAAATAGGTAAAACATGAGATGCCAAAATAATGATTTATCTTTTATGGTTTTGTAAAGATACAAAATATTTGGCTCCCCCTAAGTTGTTGCTCACCCTAAGTTCTAGCCTAGTGTTTACGATAGCCAATGTACAAAAAATTTTATCATTTCATCTACTCCCCCTTTGTTACATCAAAAAGGGTGGCTAAGACATAAACGCCATCATTGACTTAGAACTACTGCTTTCTGGCAATGTAGCGTAGCAGCTGGCATATCTCCATGAGAATCTCGCTCTGAGTCGCATTCTGAGCGCATTCTGGAGGGAGTTCAGAGGCAGTGGAAGGCTGTTGAGAAGATGAGGGTGGAGATGAAGGAGGACGAGAGACTTCAGCCTCGAGTACTTCATCGATTATATCCCTTGTTTGATATTCAGGAGGTTCTTCTTCTTGGACAGCTTTACCTTCATAGCAGCAAGTTCAATGGAAGGCTGCCGTTGAGAGTCCTCAAAAACTAGAGCAAGGTCTAGATCAGAGGGTTGCCGAGCTGACGGTTGCTCCATAGCACCAAAAGTCTGAGCATCGTCGGAGAGGTTGAAGGTTGAGATCTGGCTATGCATGGCTTCAATGCACTTCAACTTCTCAGTTCGACCAAAGAAAGGCCGAAATTGCACAGAGGGTGGGGTGACTACCATCCTTCCCAGCTGAAAGCCGGAACCGATCATTGAGTCCGTAATCGAGAAGGTGGGACCTTGTTGATCAAAGGATGTAGGAGGAACTTCTGTGATATCTAGAGGAGGAACCTCTGGTTCCTTCTGAGAGTCCTTCTCAGATAGAGTTCCTTCTAAGGAACTGTGGGCAACAAATGCCTCAACTGCTGCAACTCCGGCAGCCATGGTAGC
>RYYW01000117.1:39809-92547 GCA_013621005.1 Aeschynomene evenia | reverse complement strand
CCAGCGACAGAATCAGAAACAGGAATTGAAGTAGAAGAAGATTTAAGAAAGGAAGGTGGAGTTTTAGAGTAAGCTTTTACCAAACGACCATGTTTCCTTTCCCTTCTGGTGGCCGTCTGGGACTTGGAGAGTTGGAGGTGCTTTCCTCTTTCTGGTCATGGGTTGCTCAGATGTCGTTTCTTCTGAGTCTTCAGCAGCCTCAACAACCTCAGGTTCCTTCTGAGGAGTCTTCTGCTTCCTCAGAAGCCATACTCCTTGTCACCCTTGTTGGAGAAGGGTGAGTCACCTTTGGTTGCTTCTTCTTCTTCTTTTCTGAAGGATCGGAAACCTTTTCCTTTCCTTTCTCAGCCTTAGAGGGTTGGTTGGGACCAGCAGCTTCCTTAGAAGGCTTTGCTTCCTCCTTCTTCTTAGGTGCCCCCGTCTCTGGTACCTTCTTCTTCTTGATGTTGTTGAAGGTGACCATGGTGAATTTGCTGTGGTTGAAGACATATTCATAGTCTTCAAGGGGAAAGAGAAGTGATTTAAGATTTTGGTCAAAAGACTCCCATAGGGTAGACTTGTAAGCGCTCTTTTAGGATGTGCTTGGTGCATCATGTAGTTTAGCACCATCCTCCCAAAATCAATCCTCTCTTTCTTCAGCAGATGATAGAGTAGACATGCGTCCATGGTGGTGACATTCCCCATGTCTCCAATCCAACGGAGAAGGGTATGTTGGATAACTGAGAAGATGATTCTGGCCTCTTGTGTAAGATGAGGCACTTTTACGCCCTTGAGGTAGACTGTTGCTTCCAGTCAGAAGTGTCACCACTTCTTCTTCTGAGTCATCAACCTCCTTGACCCATTCTGGGTCGTCGGCGATGACTGCACCTCCATTCAAGGTCTTGAAAATTTTGTTGATGTCAGAGGAGGAGAAGCGGATTGGCTGATCAGCAATCATGCTTTTGACCCTTTGTTGGTGAACCTTTCTATTTGCGAATAGAAGGCTCTCACCACATTTGGGTAGCACACGTCCTCGGAGCTCATCATGGCTGGCCATCCAGGTTGCTTGAGGAAGGTGAATTGAAGTTCATCCACGTGATTGTATACGTTGAGAGGTAGTACCCTTCCATAGCAAGATTTCTTGGAAGATAAGTCTTGTGGAATAGGGACTGCATCTCCTCATTGTCGTAGAGAATATCTTCGGGATATTTCATTGAGATTGTTTCTCATTAAGCCCTTGATCTCTCCAGAGAAGGCCATTTGGAAGAAAGGTTTAAGTTTTGAGGAGAGATAGAGAAGAACTGAGAGCCAGAGATAGCGGAGAGAGTGAGAGGATGGAGATGAAGCAGATGAAGATTGGAAATCGAGGAGAGGATTTGGCAGAGTTTTGGTAAGTTTTAAGCTCAAAGTGCTCAAATGGAACAATGCCAATGAGTATTTATAGAAATGGCTTGTAACTAGCCGTTTCTTACGCTTATCCAAAGTTACCGTTGGTAACTTGTTTCTCGGAAGGTACCTTTCTGAGAGAGGTTGTCCTTCTGAGAAACGCTCCTTCTGAGAAATGTTTTCAGAATATCTCCTTTCTGAGGGATGAGTCTTCTGAGAACAATTTTCTCAATAGAGTTTTTCTGTGTTTTCCTACTTCAAGCTCAGAAGCTTAGTTCTATTGTTTGTCTCAGAGTCTAAACTAGGACTAAGGGGGGGTTTCTAAGAAAAGTTTTTTTTTTTAATTTTAAAAGTACTTAGAAACGTCTTAGATTAAGAAGTCCTTTCAGAATATTGAGACGATCCTCGGGTAAAGGCTTTGTAAATATATCTGAGATTTGATCCTCATGTATTCACAATTTGAGTTCAATGTCGCCTTTTTGCACATGATCCCGAATAAAATGATGTTTTATATCAATGTGCTTGGATCGAGAATGCTGAATAGGATTCTTAGCTAAGTTGATAGCACTTGTATTATCACAAAGGATAGGAATTTTGGTGTACATTAATTGATAATCAAGTAGCTGATTCTTAATCCATAGCATCTGAGGAACAGCAGTTCGCAGCAGACACGTATTTCAGCTTCAGCAGTTGATAGGGCGATCGTATTTTGCTTCTTGCAAGACCAAGTGATCAAGCATTCTCCAAAGAAGCAACAGCAGCCACTTGTGCTTTTGCGATCGATCCTGTCTCCAGCGTAGTCAGCATCACAATATCCTACAACATCAGAAGAACACCCTTTCTCGTACCAAAGACCAAGATTAGTAGTTCCACTTAAATATCGTAAAATTCGTTTTAACTGCAGTTAAATGTGATTGCTTAGGCTTAGACTGGAATCTAGCACAGATCCCAACACTGAGTTGGATATCTGGTCTGGAGGCAGTTAAGTAGAGAAGTGAGCCAATCATTCCTCGATAGTTGCTTTCTGAGACTTTCTCACCATCTTCATCCAAGTCAATTACTTGAGAGGGATGCATGGGAGTGCTCATGGGTTTGGCCTTATCCATCAGAAACTTCCTCAGAAGTTCTTTGGTATACTTCTCTTGGTGGATAACTGTCCCTTCTGACTCTTGCTTGATTTGCAATCCTAGGAAGAATTTTAATTCTCCCATCATGCTCATCTCGAATTCACCTTGCATAAGCTTGGAGAATTCTTTGCAAAGGCATTCATTGGTTGCGCCAAATATTATGTCATCAACATAAATCTGGACAATCAAGAAGCCAGAGTCTTCTGAGAGTGTAAAGAGAGTTGTGTCCACTTTCCCTCTTGAGAATCCGTTTTTAAGTAGGAAAGAGCTCAATCTATCGTACCAAGCTCTTGGAGCTTGTTTCAGACCATAGAGAGCCTTTGTGAGCTTAAATACGTGATCCGGGAATGCATCATTCACAAAACCAGGAGGTTGTTTTACATAAACTTCCTCAGAAAGTATCCATTCAAGAAGGCAGACTTAACGTCCATCTGATAGAGTTGAAACCTTTGTGTGCAGCAAAAGCTAGCAACATTCTGATAGCTTCCAATCTTGCGACTGGAGCGAAAGTTTCATCGTAGTCTATCCCTTCCTGTTGGTTGTACCCTTGAGCAACCAATCTGGCCTTGTTTCTCACGACTTGACCGTTTTCATCAAGTTTGTTTCGAAACACCCATTTAGTCCCAATGACACTCTTGCCTTTGGGTTTCTGAGTTAGTTTCCAAACTTGATTTCTCTCGAATTGGTCAAGTTCATCTTGCATGGCATTTACCCAGTTAGGATCATCTAACGCCTTTCTATGGAGTCTGGTTCAAGCTCAGAAACCATAGCAAGATTTGTATAGTTCCTTCTGGTTCTTACGCCACGTTCTGGATTGCCAAGACTTCGTTCTGAGAGACGTTCTTCAAGTCTCTTGAACCTCTAATCCCTTTAGGAGTAGGTTCTGAGAAGGGACACAGAAGGTTCTCTTTCTGAGTCATCAGAAGCTTGTCCTTCTGAGAATCTAGGTTCCATTGTATTTGGAGAAGTAGATTCTCTAGGTTCTGGAGCTTCGATGATGCTACTGGATTTTTCTTTAGATGGAGATGGTTGTTCCATGGGTTGGAAGTCAGTCTCATCATCTATAAGAATTTTCTTTTTGGCTTTCTCAGAAGTGATGTTGAGTTTCTCAAAC
This sequence comes from Aeschynomene evenia, assembly GCA_013621005.1. Lineage (NCBI taxonomy): Eukaryota > Viridiplantae > Streptophyta > Magnoliopsida > Fabales > Fabaceae > Aeschynomene > Aeschynomene evenia. The sequence continues at coordinate 88,941 of RYYW01000117.1, read as the reverse complement.
TCATCTTCTAAGTCTGCATCTTTCTGAGACATGTCCTTACTAAGTTCTTTGAACTTAATATGGATTGTCTCTTCAACACATTTACTCCTTTTGTTATATACTCTGTAAGCTTTAGAGACTAAGGAGTATCCTAGGAAGCATCCATCATCGGACTTAGGATCAAACTTAGAGAGTTTGTCCTTTGTGTTGAGAATAAAACAGGAAGAACCAAATACATGGAAATAAGAAATGTTTGGTATTTTATTCTTCCATAGCTCGTAAGGAGTCTTTTTCAGAATTGGTCTCAGAAAGACTCGATTCTGAATGTAGCATGAAGTATTAACTGCTTCAGCCCAGAAACCTTTTGAAAGTCCGCTTTCTAAAAGCATTGTTCTTGCCATCTCTTGAAGGCTTCGATTCTTTCTCTCAGCCACTCCATTTTGTTGAGGAGTTCTGGGAGATGAGAATTCGTGAGCAATGCCTAGATTTTCACAAAACTTTTCGAAAGCATGGTTCTCAAATTCACCACCATGATCTGATCTTATGGTATGAATGTGCGAATCCTTTTCTGTTGAAACTCTTTTTGCAAATGCTTTGAACTTCTCAAAAGTTTCTTCCTTAGAGGCTAGAAAGAAAACCCAAGTGAATCTGGAGTAATCATCCACTATGACAAGACCATAGCGTTTTCCAGAAAGAGAAGCCGTTCTGGTTGGTCCAAAGAGATCCATGTGGAGCAGTTCCAGTGGTTTCTGAGTGGAAATACCACTTTTACTGGGAAAGGAAGCTTTGGTTTGTTTCCCTTTTTCACAGAAGTCGCAGGTTGCATCCTTCTGATACTTTATTCTGGGAAGGCCCTTTACAAGTCCTTTCTGAGAGAGTTCAGAAAGAAGTCTCATATGGGCATGACCAAGTTTCTTATGCCATAGCCATTTGTCTTCTTGGATAGAGACAAGGCACTCCACGTTTTGATCCTTTAGATCATTCAGATGGATAACGTAGATGTTACCAACACGTTTTCCTTCCAGAACGATCTTGTCATTTGTGAGATTAATCACATGACAATACTTGGCATAAAACTCAACCTTTAAGCCTTTGTCACAAAATTGACTAATGCTTAATAGATTGTGAGTTAAGCCATCGACCAAAAGTACATCTGAGATTTGGTGAGAGGAATCCTTACCAACATCTCCGATTGCAGTGACTCTTCCCTTAGCACCATCACCGAATCGCACTGTTCCGCCCTTTTTGGGCTTGAGGCTTCTGAACCAGTGCTTGCTTCCAGTCATGTGCCTCGATCAGCCACTGTCAAGGTACCACTGCTCATCGTTGTGGTGGAGCAGCGCTTGATGATGTACCTGCAGTCACAAAGTTAACAGATTTAGGTACCCATTCTTTGTTGGGTCCTTGCTTGTTAGCTTTCTTGGACTTTTGCCTTCTTTTCTTAGAAGGGTCATGGTTTTGAGAGTCAGAGACCTTTTGTTTGCCCTTTTCAGAAGCACTCGCTTTCTGAGAAGTTTTACCCTTCTGAGAGGGTTTAGTCTTCTTAGAAGGCTTTGCTTTCTGAGTTTTCTTTTGAGCCTTCTGAGGCTTAGAGATTTTTCCTTTTTCCAACATAGGACATTTTTCAGAACCATGGCCATTTTTAAAACATGCGATGCACGTGCGAGGTGATTTAGTTAAAGATGGATCAATATCATTTGGTTCGAAGATTTCTTTATAACCAAGTCCACTCTTATCCTTGTAAGGTCTTTGACCACCAAGCAAGAGTGTCATCATTTTTTCACCCTTGACCATCTTAACTAAGTCAGAAGTGAGAAGCTCATTTGTCTTTTGTAATTCTATCAAAGCCAGTTCGGTTTTTTCAACAGTTACAGAAGACATTGTTTCTAAAGCTTGATAGAGGTTGTGACCTTCAAGATATCTATTTTTAAAGTCATCTCTTTCAAGCCTTAGGTTCTCTACTTCTTGAATTAGTCTAGCATTTTCAGCTTCTAAGTGTTTGAAAGACTTTCTTAGTTTGCTGAAATTGTTAGCTAATTCGTTTGAGTCTCTCAGAAGCTCTTCATAGAGTTCTGAGATCTCATTGTATGAGTATGAGAGAGAAGGAGAGTTTGGTACCTCTTCTGACTCAGATTCTGTTTCCAGAATATAGTCAGTACCGGCCATGAAGCAGACATTAGCTTCCTCTTCACTTGCTGACTCAGAGCCTTCCTCTTCTGAGTCACTCCATGTAGCAGCCATTGCCTTCTTCTTCTTCTTGGGAATGAACTTCTTCTTTCCCTTGTTCTGAGGGCACTCCGTTCTGAAGTGGCCCTGTTCTCCACAGTCGAAACATGTGGCATCAGAAGGCTTTGACTTTCCTTTTCTAGGGGTGATCTCTTTGTCTTTGCTTGGTCTTCTCTTCCAAGCTTTCTTCATTTTCCTTACTAGAAGAGAGATGTCATCTTCATCGGAATCTGAGTTTTGATCGTTTTCAGACTCAGATATTTCTTCAGCCTTTAGGGCTTTTGAAGTCTTTTTGATCTGACTTTTCAGAGCCAGAGCTTTTTGAGGTCTTGAGGATGAAGATGGTCCTCCAAGCAATCCTTCAAGTTCAATCTCATGAGTTCTGAGTGAGCCAAACAATACATCTAAACCTAGCTGATTTAGATCCTTTGCTTCTTGGATCGCTGTCACCTTTGGGCGCCACTTGGCAGAGAGGCTTCTTAGAATTTTCCTCACCATCTCAGCGTTGGAGTAGGTCTTTCCCAAGACCTTTAGCTGATTTATGATGTGGAGAAACCTTATTGACATGTTGTCAATGGTTTCCTCAGGTTGCATGCAGAAGGACTCGTACTTATGTACGAGCATTAATACCTTGGTTTCCTTGACTTCATCATTTCCTTCATGCAGCATGTGTAGTCTCTCCCAAATTTCTTGAGCGGTGTCACACGACACAATCTTGTCGTATTCTACCTTGGGCAAGGCGCAGAGAAGAATGTATTTAGCCTTGAAGTTGAGTTGTATCTTCTCCTTCATCTCTTGAGTCCATTCGTCCTTAGGGACTCGTCTTGTATAGGTTCTGAGTGCTAGAGGTGCCACTCCTGGCTCAGCGTCTGTTGCAACTACAGCATCCTCTGTAATTGTCTGCAGAGGCTGATAGTCTCCATTCTCGATCCTATCCCATAAGTCCAGACTGGTGTGCTTGATGAATAGCGCCATCCTTTCACGCCAGTAGTCGAAGCTGTCTCCGAGAAACATCGGAGGTCTGTTTATTGAAGCCCCATCTGATATGAATGCAGCTGGTGAATTCATATTTCCCTTCATGGATCTTTTTCCTTGACACTGCTAAGTGCTCAACCCCTTAAGGACCGAGCTCTGATGCCAATTGAAAGTGTATGTGTGCACGAGAAGGGGGGGTTGAATCGTGCAAGTTTTAAAAAATTACTTCTTAAAACTTTTACTTAGAAAGCTGTTTTTACTCAGAAGGTAGATTTAAGAGTTTGCAGCGGAAATTGCTTTCTGAGAAGATTAAGTTTCTGAGAACTTAGTCTTTCTGAGAAAGTTCCTTTCTGAGGAATTTTAAGAAAATGACTTAAAGTTAGAGTTTCTTAAAAGCTTTCTGATTTTGATCAATAAGGTTTTCACGAGACCTCTTAATTAGAATCGTGGTAGAGTTTTTCTCAAAGAGTTATGCGATTAAAGAGCAAGGGAGAAAAGCTTAACACAAAGAATTTTATACTAGTTCGGTTATAACCAACCTACTCCAGTCCTCAACCTTCAGTTGAGAGTTCTTAGATATTCTTCTTAATGTGCCTTCCCAGACAACACTGCCTTTACCAAGTAAAGGACTTCCACCACTTCACAACTCGAAGTGGATTTACTTGCCTCACACTAGAGGACTTCCTTGCCTCCAACACTAGAGGACTTATTTGCCTTAAACAATTAAAGGACTTCCTGGCCTCACAACAGAGGACTTCCTTGCCTTAAAAAATTAAGGACTTTGAACTTTGCCTCAAACACCAGAGGACTTAAAACTGCTTTCAAACAACGAAGGACTTAGCGTTTTTCAGAAAGTTGTTTTTGCTTCGAAAACCAACTACTAAGATTAAGTTACAAACTTAATTTGACCCTTAGTAGACTTCTAGATTTAACTTACAAATGTAAGAATTTACACCAATTCAAAACTAGAAGATTTTGCAAAGTTAGAAGAACAATTTCGTAAAAATTGTCTTTCTGAGAAAGTTCTAAGTTTTCGCAAAATGATTTTCAATTCAACAGAGTTTTGGCACGTTTAATCAAGAATTTTTGCGCAAGAGTTTCGTCACATTGCTCTGGAATTGAACTCATATATATAGGCATCAAAGAGCCGCGAAATTAGAAGCTTTCACTTTGCTTATGTGGCTGTGTCCTTTTCAGAACGGCTCCCTGCTACAGTCAGCGCGAAATGAGGAACTTCTCAGAACTGCACAGTGCGCGTGTTCCCACTTCCCTGGCTAGCTGTAGCGAGCTTTCTGAGACTGCTTGCGATCCCTTGAGTCCAGACACTTGGTTGCTTCTGAGTCCATCTTTCTGAGAGTTGTACGGACTTCTGAGGCGAACCTTCTGAGGGAAGACCCTTCTGAGAACTACTAGTCGCAAGGTCTTCTGAGACCCTTCTGAGGCGACAGTGTTCTTTCCTCAGAAACATGTTTTCACCTTCTGCGCTTTTGAGACATCCTTTCTGATATCTTTGGCGCTATGATTTTATCAATTGATCTCGAGGCTACTTGATGTTTTGTCTTGGTCTTTGCTCATGGTATTGCAATAATTTTAAAGCTTTCTGAGACACTTAGCGCACATATTAGTACAACCTTAAGTAAAATTTTTATACTTATGGCTTACCTTGTTATCATTAAAACTTTCATAACTCTAAGAGAATTATGCCTAATTCTCTCAGAAGGGTTCTGGAGCTTACATGTGGCACTAACAGTGCTGACGTGGATACCATGTGGCGCTGACGTGGATGCCATGTGGTGCTGACATGGACGTCACGTGGCGCTGACATGGAAACAGGACCAAATTCACCTTCTTAGTAAAAGAAACAGGACCAAATTCAAAATTGGATAAAAGTTACAGGACCAAAATCAAAAAACTAAAAAAGAAAAGGGACCAAAATGAGTTTAATAAAACAATGAAAGAGACTTGCGTAAAATTGAATATAACAAATAACTTATCTAATCTAGATAATATATAATGTTACTCAAACGTGTTTTTAATTTGCTTGAAACACATAATTTACTTAATTGCTATAACAATATCTATTCATAATGTGACTAATAAGTTCACAAAATGTTACATAAGATTTGACTACATCGAAAAATAAAAAATAAAAAGTTGAATATTGCGCACATGAAGTATGAATATCAACTAAATACATCCAAAAAGTTACTAATAAGTCCATACATGATAGCAACAAGAGTGCAAAATAAAGCTAAATAGTGTGCAAATATAATACGAGTACCCCAATATGAGATAAAAAAAAGTTAAATACAAGTACTTCCAATATGGTTTTAGCTTGCACACTTGTTGTTATATATGAACTTATTAATAATTTTTTGAATGTAATTAATTAATGTTTATGTGCACACTAGTTAATTTTCAGATATGATCGAATCTTAGATAACTTTTCTTGAACTTATTAGTCATGTTATATATTAGTATTATTATAGCAACTAAGCAAATTATGTGTTTCAAACAAATTAAAAGCACATTTGAATAACATTATACATTGTCTAGATTAGACAGATTATTTGTTACATCCAATTTTATGTAGGTCCTATTTTATTTTTTAGTAAGCTCATTTTGGTCATGTTTCTTTTTTAGTTAGTTGAATTTGGTCTTGTAACTTTTTTAGTTTTTTTATTTTGGTCCTGTAACTTTTATATTGAATTTGGTCCTATTTCTTTTTTTAGGAAGGTGAATTTGGTCATGTTTCAATGTCAGCGCCACGTGGCGTCCATGTCAGCACCACGTGGCATCCACGTCAGCGCCACATGGCATCCATGTCAGCACCGTTAGTGCCACATCAGCACTTCACTAACGGAGTTTAGACGGAGGACCAAAATAGTTGACGTTTGCAAAGTTACAGGACCAAAATCAAAAAAATAAAAGATACCGGACCAAAATCAAAATTGAGTAAAAGTTACAGAACCAAAATGATATTTTTTACAAAATAATTCCGTAGATTTATTCAACTTGTATGATTATGTTTTTCTTATAATCGATGAAGACTAACTCGTCCATACATGGCTATCAATAAAAATCGAGAAATATCTTAAATTACAGTAGGTAATGTTTAAATTGATTTAACTTTTACAAAAATAGCAAAATATAACATGAACTAGATATATTATAAAAGCACAAAAGAATCGACTAATAAACTTAAATTTTATTAAAATATTGTATATGATACAAAATCTAAAAGACATCCTCTTAAATATATAGTTAATCATAAATAATTCTATTAAATGAAATCATGCCGTCTACTTAGTTATGATAGGGTACCAGATACATAGGGAAAAAGTCCTAATAAATGGAAAATTAAAACTTAGAGAAGCTAAAATAAAATAAAATAAAATAAATAAAGTAAATATCTATTTTTTTATTTTTTTTATTTACTACAAGCCACATGTTACATGTATGACCTTAAGCTTGTAGTTCGTTAAAATTTCTGTACTTGAGGGTGAGGAAACCACAGGACAGAATTACCAACAAAACAGCAATGCATATTGTACTTATTATAATGCATTTCATTGGCTCCATTTTTCCGATACCTGTCAATAATAAGACTCTATAATTAATCATTAGATAATAATCATTAGATAAATATATAACTTAGAGATATTTGGAGAGTGAAACAAAAATCATATACATATAGATATAATTAATTAATTTGGATGGTTGATGTGGATGGCCTCTCAATCAAGATGAACGATCACGATAGACACACTTTAAGAGGAGCAGCATCAACACGAGTACAACGAATGTACAACCCAAAGCTATTGCAAGAATCGCTGAACCACCCATTTTCCCTTTATTTGTTTCACCTATATATTATTCGATTGGATCACTGACATTTCAATTTTCTTTTCTTTTCTTTTCTTATATACTAATCTTTTAACCCGTGCATCATGATACCAAATTTTATGTTTGAAATATTAAATAATTAATGAAATATAAATATTTTTATAAAAATAAAAATATATTATTTATAAAATTTATTTTACAAATATAAAATTACATAAATAAAATTATTCTTATACTAGTAAATGTACATAAAATTGAAAAAGAATTTTGATAAAGTGTCTAAGAAGAACTACTTATCATATAAAATAAATATGTAATTTTTAAATTATTTTAATAAACAAATCATATATATTGAATCAACATATACGAAACATAGGAAGTGATTATTGTCACACCTTTTTATCAATCACTAAAAATCAGCATCAAATTCTTATTCAATCATGTAATTATTTTTTTCAATCTCGAATTTGTATTCATAATATTCATATTTATTCTCTTTCAATAATCAACTAATAAAAATGTTCATAATTTACAGATTATCAATCACTAAAATTACTGAAATCATAGAAAATATTGAAAATTACTCATTATCAATCACTAATAATTACTGATTATTCATAATTATTTCCATCCAACAATCAACAAAAATATTGAAAATTTACTTATTCACGTTCATAATTATTCATAGGTAAAAAATATTAAAAATCTCTAATTATATTTTGATTACTAAGTATTCATAATTATTCTTTTTCAACAATAAAAAAAATCCAATAAAATGTTATGTTCATTATTTATATTTTTCATTTCTCGTGAGAAGTAGTGCAAAATGATGTAGAAACATTATTTCCTGCTTATCTAGTAAAATCATTTCGATCGATGACTCATCAGACGCATTTTTAAAAGAGAGATTAGCCTTGATTAGAGCATGAGTTAATGTACAACAATGAAGTGAATAGAGAGGAATTTAGAAGTGACATGAGGCATTCTCTAGGATGCATTAACTCTATTTTACAATACTAAGAGAGATTAAAGAATATAATTTTGATTTCTATAAGAGAGATTAGCCTTGATTAGACAATATAGTTTTGATTTTTAAAGAAAGATTAACCTTGATTAGAGCATGAATTGATGTACAATAATGAAGTAAATAGAGAGGAATTTAGAAGTGGCATGCTCTAGGAGGTATTAACTCTATTTTACAATACTAAGAGAGATTCTAGTGAATGATGAATAGTTTGGTGATAACCTAATAGGACATTTAGAATATATATACTAAACAACATTATTGATTTGCATTACTAATACTAATACTAATAAATTGCGTGGAATAAGGTATAAAATTGATTCTAGTTTTAAATATGATTGAAATTATTTGTAACTAATTGATCCCTTAATTGATTCTATGGTTGATTCTATGATTGAATAAGGTATAAAATACTAATACTAATACCATTAAATTGCGTGGAATAAGGTATAAAATTAATTCAATAACATAATATGATTGAAATTATTTGTAATTAATTGATCCCTTAATTGATTCTACGATTGATTCTATGATTGAAAGAGATTATACCAATAATCAATAACATGTACTATATAAATCAATAACATACACCAATAACGTAACATAATAAAATACTATAAAATTGTTTGAAACTCCCATTGATTGATTGAACCAATCATGATTGATTAATTCTCGCGCTAATAAATTATTGATTGAAATTATTATGCTTTAAATTGCTATATGTTAGAAATTTATCTATTATAAATGCTAGCACTAATTCAACGATTGATTGAAATTATTATTTATTATAAATTATTATTTATAAAAAAGTACATTAATAACACAGTGACAACATGCAATTTTAGGTATCTTTTATTTTTATTCTTTCAAGATATTTACAAATCTTTAATGTATCTTTTAAATATTAATATCCAATATATATCTTTTATTTTATTTAGAATAATTGATTTTATGCATAAAATATTTGGAAATGATAATATTTGATTTGGAAATATCTATTCACATTTCATAATGAGTGTGTTTGGAAGTTACAAAAATAAGAAATGAAATGATTTGAGAATGAAATCTTATGTTTGAATCAATTAGAAAATAGAAATGAAACGACTTTTAATTCCATAGAATTCTTTCCTTCATATTTTAAAATGTTGTGGTTTTGGAAAAGATTTGTAGAGAAATGAAATGATTTAGAATCAATTCATTTCATTTCCATGCATTTCATTTCATTTCCTATTTTGGAACATCCAAACACACCCATATAAATTTTGAAAATTTCACTATCAAATACTTATATATATATATATATATATATATATATACATATTTTGTTGTAAAATATATCTACTCATTCATTCAGATCCATTTTTTTTCCACTTCCTCAACCCTTTCAACTTCATTTTTTTTTCTCTTCCTCTCTTATTTTGTCATCTCTATTTCTTGCTCTTTTTTTTTTCTCTTTCTTATTTCATTTTTTTCATCTACCTTCTTAGCCATCATTCATTTTTTCTATTGTTTAATTTATTTTTAATTCTTCTTCCTTTATTTTCTATTCTTCATCTTTCTTCTATACTTTTTTATTGTTTCATTCTTCTCCTAATTTTTTTTCAACTCTTTTTTTTTCTTTTTTTAAATTTTTTCTCACCTCCTTCTGTCTTCTTCCTCCTTTCACTACTAGAAAATAGCTCTTTTCGGACGAAAATTTCGAACGAAATCTTATTAGTCCAAAATCTATTTTATATTCAGACAAATTTGGAACGAATTTTCAACAATTTTCTTATGTGTCTTGTAAAACTACAATTCATTTCAATTTTGTCCATAATTTGTCTGAAAATTTGGCGCCAAAATATTTTAGATTGGCGCCAAAATATTTCCAACTAATTAGCCGTAAAATTCACACAAAAATAATTATTTGTTCATATTTCGTCCCAATGTGCAGTTCATCTTCACACAGATTTGAGACAGACTTCAAAAAAGTTTAGTCAAGAATTTCATGAAACATTTTTTTATTCCAAATTTGTTCATATTTTGTCTAAACAATTCCCTCCATTTGTTGGCGCCAAAATGTGCAAAATTACTACCAAAATATTTCCAACATATTTGCTACGGTTTTGAGTGTAAAAAATACTTTGTCCATATTTTGTTCGAATATTCATTTTACCTTTAAACTGATTTGGGAAAAATTTTCGATAAATATTTCAATGAATCATATAGTAATAATTTTTATTCAAAATCTGTCCATATTTCGTCCCAAAGATTGGTGTCAAATTTTTTTCAAATTGGCGCCAAAAGCTTATAAGTAATTAGCTTCAAAATATTTCTAACCAATTAGCCACAAATTATAAGTAAAAACAATAATGTGTCTATATTTTGTCCCAATATGTAGTTCAACTTCATACAAATTTCAGACAAATTTTGAAAGTTTAATTTATTTGTATTATCCATTCCAAATTTATTTACAATTCATTTGAAATACTTTCTCAATAAGTTGGCACAAAAATCTTCTTAGCTTGAACAAAAGTAGTTCCATGAGTTTCGTATAATGGTTTTGAAACTTAAAACAATTCGTCCATATTTTGTTCCAACAGTACTTTTATATCTTCAAATGAATTTGGGACAATTCTTTTAATAAATGCTTTCATGAATTATATATAAGTATTTTGTATTTCAAATTTGTCCATATTTTGTCACAAACTTTATTTGGTTCCAAAATTTTTTTAAATTGGTCTAAAAGTATTTCTAGACAATTATAATTGGAATTCAAACTTTTTATTATAAAATAATTTTAATTTTGACTTTAACATACCTACATTCAACACCATACCTATAATCAATTAGTTCATAACAAATTTTGTGCATACTATTATGATTGCGGGCTTAATTAGCTTTAAATTATTGTTGAGATAATTTCTATGTTCTATATTTCCTCATTTACTATTTAAACAAAAACTAGATGAATTCTTAGGCAAAGTATTCACTTTAAATCATGTAAAATTCTCCTTGCATTATTAAGTTTTATTCAAGCCTCAATTTCTCATTTTCTCTTATTCTTTTCTCTTATTCTAACCATGTTTATCTCAATAACTTGTGAGTTTAACACATATAAATAAGAGTTGCATATTTTTATCTATAAAACTACATTTACTGTAAGTGTTGCTAATAAGCTAATAATGAGAAGGTCGTGAAGATTACCCATATCGTACAAAAAAGTTACACTCCCACCCACTCTCACTTTGTATGACTCACTCATGATCTCCCAAATTCTCTCATTCTCTTAAAAATCCATTTAACTTAATCATCCTAGCTATAAAGTTTATGTGTAATAAATAACAAAACGATGTGTATGTAATTCAATCTAGTATATTTGTGTATTAAATAATAAATTATTTGTATAAATCATTGTCATTGTATGTGTAATCTATCAGATTCAATATCTATAATTTATTTTTTATGATATGGGTAATCTTTTAATATGTCTAATTTTGATATATATTTTATTGGCAGCTTGTCCACACAACTTTTTCATTGTACAAAGAGGGTTTTTGATGTTTCATGAAGTATAAATTTTGAATTTGAATTTATTCACTTAGTTTCATATGCAACAAATTTAGTTCATATTTACTTGTAACTAATTTATCTATTTAGTAACAGCCACATGCTCTTTTTGAGTTGTGTAGGATTATTTATACACTTTTTCGAATTTTTAGATCGTGTGTTAAATTTTGACACTAATTAATTGGTTCAATTTTTTTACAACAAAAATATCATTTGCAAAAAAATCTACTAGTTAAGTAAAACAATTTAAATTAAAAGATAATCTTGCTTATAGTTTAAAAAATGAAGTTTATCCAAAAAGATGAAGAAATATTGAAAGTTATTACTTCATGAGTTTAATTTTTGAATTTAGATTTATCCACTTAATTTCAGTTGTTATAGGATTTTATTCCTATTATTTTGAAACTAATTTATTTATTTAATAAAGATGCAACCCCAGCTCCTACTCTTTCACATGGGAAATAAGGATGCACAATTTCCCATATTTGCTCCCCAGTTAACCTTGGAGGAGGTTCTGATCTCTCAACCCTATTCTTATAAAATGCATCCTTATTTCTTCTGAACATGTGATCTATTGGCAAGAATTGTCTATGGCAATCGAACCATGATGGTTTCCCCCCATGCTTTAATTGAAACGCCTTTGAACGCTCCATACAATATGGGCATGCCAATTTTCCTGCAGTCATCCATCCCGACAACATTCCATATGCAGGAAAGTCATTTATTGTCCATAATAGTGCAGCTCTCATCACAAAATATTGTCCATCCTAATCGAATATTGCGTGGTTCAGAAGAGAATTGTGGATATGTCTGATCAAAATGCTTCCATAATTCTGCATCAGATGGATGTTCAAGGACGCCTTTAAATTTGTGCTCAAAGTGCCATCTCATATGAGATGTTGAATTCATTGAAGCATATAACCTTTTTAATCGAGGTATAAGAGGTAAATAATGCATCCGCTTTAAAGGCACCTCCTTACCACCCTTACTTACCCTAAACCTCGAAGATTGGAAATACCTACATTCTTTCTCATTTTTGTCCTCATCACTATAGTATAACATACAACCATTAATACAACAATCAATTTGTTTGCTCCCCATCCCAAGTTTCGAAACTAATCTCTTTGCCTTATAAAAGTTAGGGACAAGCAAGTTATCCTTTGGCATACCTTCTTTCATAGTCTGTAGTATGTCATCAAAGGCCTGTTGTGATATGTTCCCTTCAACTTTAATACTTAACATTCTAACTGTCATTGACAATTCTGAATGGTTGTCACAACCCTCCCACAAAGGCCGTTGAGCAGACTGCAATAAATCCACAGAGCTGCACTATTATGGACAATAAATGACTTTCCTGCATATGGAATGTTGTCGGGATGGATGACTGCAGGAAAATTGGCATGCCCATATTGTATGGAGCGTTCAAAGGCGTTTCAATTAAAGCATGGGGGGAAACCATCATGGTTCGATTGCCATAGACAATTCTTGCCAATAGATCACATGTTCAGAAGAAATAAGGATGCATTTTATAAGAATAGGGTTGAGAGATCAGAACCTCCTCCAAGGTTAACTGGGGAGCAAATATGGGAAATTGTGCATCCTTATTTCCCATGTGAAAGAGTAGGAGCTGAGGTTGCATCTTTATTAAATAAATAAATTAGTTTCAAAATAATAGGAATAAAATCCTATAACAACTGAAATTAAGTGGATAAATCTAAATTCAAAAATTAAACTCATGAAGTAATAACTTTCAATATTTCTTCATCTTTTTGGATAAACTTCATTTTTTAAACTATAAGCAAGATTATCTTTTAATTTAAATTGTTTTACTTAACTAGTAGATTTTTTTGCAAATGATATTTTTGTTGTAAAAAAATTGAACCAATTAATTAGTGTCAAAATTTAACACACGATCTAAAAATTCGAAAAAGTGTATAAATAATCCTACACAACTCAAAAAGAGCATGTGGCTGTTACTAAATAGATACATTAGTTACAAGTAAATATGAACTAAATTTGTTGCATATGAAACTAAGTGAATAAATTCAAATTCAAAATTTATACTTCATGAAACATCAAAAACCCTCTTTGTACAATGAAAAAGTTGTGTGGACAAGCTGCCAATAAAATATATATCAAAATTAGACATATTAAAAGATTACCCATATCATAAAAAATAAATTATAGATATTGAATCTGATAGATTACACATACAATGACAATGATTTATACAAATAATTTATTATTTAATACACAAATATACTAGATTGAATTACATACACATCGTTTTGTTATTTATTACACAAACTTTATAGCTAGGATGATTAAGTTAAATGGATTTTTAAGAGAATGAGAGAATTTGGGAGATCATGAGTGAGTCATACAAAGTGAGAGTGGGTGGGAGTGTAACTTTTTTTTTGTACGATATGTGTAATCTTCACGACCTTCTCATTATTAGCTTATTAGCAACACTTACAGTAAATGTAGTTTTATAGATAAAAATTTGCAACTCTTATGTATATGTGTTAAACTCACGAGTTATTGAGATAAACATGGTTAGAATAAGAGAAAAGAATAAGAGAAAAGGAGAAATTGAGGCTTGAATAAAACTTAATAATGCAAGGAGAATTTTACATGATTTAAAGTGAATACTTTGCCTAAGAATTCATCTAGTTTTTGTTTAAATAGTAAATGAGGAAATATAGAACATAGAAATTATCTCAACAATAATTTAAAGCTAATTAAGCCCGCAATCATAATAGTATGCACAAAATTTGTTATGAACTAATTGATTATAGGTATGGTGTTGAAATGTAGGTATGTTAAAGTCAAAATTAAAATTATTTTATAATAAAAAGTTTGAATTCCAATTATAATTGTCTAGAAATACTTTTAGACCAATTTAAAAAAATTTTGGAACCAAATAAAGTTTGTGACAAAATATGGACAAATTTGAAATACAAAATACTTATATATAATTCATGAAAGCATTTATTAAAAGAATTGTCCCAAATTCATTTGAAGATATAAAAGTACTGTTGGAACAAAATATGGACGGATTGTTTTAAGTTTCAAAACCATTATACGAAACTCATGGAACTACTTTTGTTCAAGCTAAGAAGATTTTTGTGCCAACTTATTGAGAAAGTATTTCAAATGAATTGTAAACAAATTTGGAATGGATAATACAAATAAATTAAACTTTCAAAATTTGTCTGAAATTTGTATGAAGTTGAACTACATATTGGGACAAAATATAGACACATTATTGTTTTTACCTATAATTTGTGGCTAATTGGTTAGAAATATTTTGAAGCTAATTACTTATAAGATTTTGGCGCCAATTTGAAAAAAATTTGACACCAATCTTTGGGACGAAATATGGACAGATTTTGAATAAAAATTATTACTATATGATTCATTGAAATATTTATCGAAAATTTTTCCCAAATCAGTTTAAAGGTAAAATGAATATTCGAACAAAATATGGACAAAATATTTTTTACACTCAAAACCGTAGCAAATATGTTGGAAATATTTTGGTAGTAATTTTGCACATTTTGGCGCCAACAAATGGAGGGAATTGTTTAGACAAAATATGAACAAATTTGGAATAAAAAAATGTTTCATGAAATTCTTGACTAAACTTTTTTGAAGTCTGTCTCAAATCTGTGTGAAGATGAACTGCACATTGGGACGAAATATGAACAAATAATTATTTTTGTGTGAATTTTACGGCTAATTAGTTGGAAATATTTTGGCGCCAATCTAAAATATTTTGGCGCCAAATTTTCAGACAAATTATGGACAAAATTGAAATGAATTGTAGTTTTTACAAGACACATAAGAAAATTGTTGAAAATTCGTTCCAAATTTGTCTGAATATAAAATAGATTTTGGACGAATAAGATTTCGTTCGAAATTTTCGTCCGAAAAGAGCTATTTTCTAGTAGTGTTTCTTCATTTTTTTCTCTCTTCTCTTTTTGTCTATTCTATTTTTTTCATTTTTCTTCTTTTTCATTCTCCATATTTTTTTCTTCATCCATCTTCTACACGTTTTTCTTCTTATGTCTATTTTTTTACTATCTTATTTTCTCCCTCTTTTTTTTGTATGTCTTTTACTTTTTATTTAATATTTTTGTACTCCTCATATTTTGTATTATCATTGAATTTTACAATCAATTTTTATTCATCATTATTTTTATTTTTTCTTATTTTTTAAAAAAGATTTTATTTTTTCTTTCTTTGTTCGGGTAGGTGGTGATAGTGACTTGGATCTAAGGCTGCGAAAGAGTCTTTTGATATTTTATTTTTTCTTCTCTCTACTATTTTTATTATGTTTTTTATCAAATTTTTTTTATTACCATTTGAATGATTTTTTTATTTTTTAATATTTTATTTTGTTATAATGAATGAGAAAATTCAATCAATTTCTCTATGAATATGTATTTCGTTTTTTAATTTATTAAATAAAAAATTTTCTATTTTTTACTACTATATTTTTAAAATAAATAATTTTTATATTCTAACTTTTTTACATTCTAATTTGAATGACTCCCTTTTTGGAAAGTTAATGTAATTAGAGACACATATCAATTGAAATATTCAAATCTTTAAACAAAAAAATATTTAAGATGATGATTTTAAATGCAATTTGATATCACATCAAGAAAAAAAATTATGCATAAAAGATTGCATTTCATAATTTTTTTACTATTATTGTTAGTTTTCTACGTGTATCTTGATTGATTGAGTTTGATTTTAATTTTATTTTTATTCATGATTTACAAATTTTTTATAAATATTTAATAATTTATATTTTAAAAATGAATAATTTTTTTTAAGATATCGGAGTCTCTATTAGTATATTAAAAGACAGGTAATAATTGTTTATCAATTAGCCCCTATATTAATCCTCCTAAACTGTGCAACATGCGATACTATCAAAATCCTCATAATATTTATTTTATTTAATCTTACAATGTAAATATTGAAAATATTCATATTACTATCTTAATATTACATAATAAATCTTGAATTATAATATTTTAGATAATATTATAATGTTAACTTAAATTATTAATATATCTAATTATTAATAGAAGAAATGCTTCAATATTACATAAGATTAACTTGAATTATAAAATATCTAAATTAAAATAATTTTTACCTAATTATATGATTTTTCACTACATTCATTCCTACATTAAAAAAATAGTTTTATTTTATAATTTGTTTTAGATAAGGCTAATTTTGTTAATTAACCGAATTCAATTACCGCAACTTAGTTGTTATAATTTAATATTTGACATGATTGATTAACTGTCTCACGGGAAATGTAAAACATAAATAATGAACATGTTTTTTTTAAAAGAGAATAATTATGAATTATTAGTAATTATTAATGTTTGATAATTAATGATATTTGAATATTTTACCTATAATTTAGTAATTTTTAGTGATTGACAATTAGTGAATATTTTAGAGAATATTAGTGATTGATATTAGATATTTTTAATATTTTTTTGTTAATTAGGAATAATTGTGAACATGAATTAGTAATTTTTAATATTTTTATTGATTGTTGGACGAGAATAGATATGAATAATTAGTAATTGTTCATGATTGATAATTATTAGTTTTGGAATATTTTCTATGATATCGGTAGTTTTTAATGATTGATAATCTGTAAATTATGATTATTTTTGGTTGAATTTTGAAAGAGAATAATTATAAATATTTTATGAATACAAATTTGATATTGACAAATATGAAAACTAATTATGTGATTGAATAATTTTATTTGCATCCACTAATATAATAATAATTTCATTATGTATTTTTACTGTTATATTTACAAAATAAATTTATGAATAACATATTTTTATTTAACTTCATTTTATACAAATATTTTTTTCACTAATTATTTAATATCTTAAACGTAAAATTTGATATAATCCCCGCGTGCATCGCACGGGTACTAGACTAGTTATTAATTAAAATATAATTACCATCCCATGATAGCAGAAAATTAATATAGTAATCAACATTTTTGAGTTGCATCTCAATAAATAAATCTTAAAACATATATTATTTACCTTAAGATTTTATTGTATCCTTATCTTGTGTTAGTTTGGGGTGCTCGCTTAAAAAAAGCATTGCCAGCAAGATTATATAGTCTACTAATGTATCTTTATAATCTCTGATTAAATCTAATCTATTTTAAATTTTAAAATTCAAATTGCGTTTGTTCAAGATTTAATCAAAGAAAATCTTTCCGTAACTGAAATTAGTTAAAAATATCTACATTATCTTTTATCTCTTCACTATAAATAAATAGTTTACAAAGTGGCAGAGAAAAACTCATTCTTATAAGGATTATTAGAAAGAGTTGATTGGAGTTGTTAATTAAGGTATAATTAGTAATGACAATCTGTGTGAGAGAAGAAAATTTATGGGCAGAGGTTCATGATGATATTCTAAAGTTGATCACAGATAGGATAGATTAAGTTTGTGACTATGTTCGATTTGGATCAGTGTGCAAGAGTTGGCTCTCATTCTGCAAGAGAAGGTACAAGCATAAGCATCAGCTTCACACCAACCAACACTTTCCTCTTCTATTGATCCCCACTCTTGATGCCAACCAACAAACCCGAACCTTGTGCAACATCATCATGGTATTCTAACTAATTTAAGCTTTGCTCTGTAATTTATTTCAATTTTTACTTTCTGTTCTCGACTAATGTTGTGTTTTGTTTTTAATATTTTGGTGCAATATATAGGTAAAGTGTATGATAAGATTCAACTTGACTTTCCGTATAAAAGATGTGTTGGATCCTCGCATGGATGTTTAATTTTTATGGAGAACAACCTTAATTTGGAACTCATTCTCGTAAATCCTTTTGTGGGTGAAAATGGAAGCATGATCATCAAACTCCCTCCAATTGAGCCTGATTGTGGGGTAGTTTATAGCATGGATATGTATGGGGTTATGAAAGTCATCTTGTCAAAAGATCCTTATACATCTCCTAATGATTATGAAGTTATGACAATATACACGTGTCACGACCCAACTCGGATCGTGACCGGCACATGGGACACCGAGACCCATGTCAGCCTTAACCTGTAATCCACACAATAATCCAGCTAAACAATAATAACCACAACTACTTTATCATGCATACATACATAAAATCCATACGCATAATGGGGTTCTCAAGGTGTCACCCCTAAATCCATAATACATAATATATGGTCATAACACTCTGCTTAATCCATAAGCTAACATAATCCAACATAAAATTTACAAGTCTTAATTAGACTTACAACACATACATAATTTAGACAATGTTCGTAGTCCATGTTCCAGATTCTGGTTCTGATTCTGGTTTAGCATCATCTGCATCAGAGTATTCAGAGTCTGACGAATATCCCGGATCTCCGCATCGCGGTCGTAATTCGTGTTGCCCCCTTGGGGTCCCACATCCTCTTGCTCAGGAGGAGGGCCCCTGTTGATACGAGGTCTACCTCGAGTACTCCTCTTAGGAGGCATGGTCAGAACAAGATAGCTACACAAACAAACAAGCGTTCAGAAGACAACAGAAGAGGTGACCCTGAACAATAAGGGATCACCACACATAAACATCAAGACAAAACCATAAGACATCCTATAAAAGCTTTCACTAGAGTCACAATCTTGTGAAAATGGGCCGGCAACCATTTACACGATTGTCACCCTATTGAAAACAGTTTGCTCCATAAGTTACAAAACTCAACCTAGGCTCTGATACCAACTTTGTCACGACCCAACTCGGATCGTGACCGGCACATGGGACACCGAGTCCCATGTCAGCCTTAACCTGTAATCCACACAATAATCCAGCTAAACAATAATAACCACAACTACTTTATCATGCATACATAAAATCCATACGCATAATGGGGTTCTCAAGGTGTCACCCCTAAATCCATAATACATAATATATGGTCATAACACCCTGCTTAATCCATAAGCTAACATAATCCAACATAAAATCTACAAGTCTTAATTAGACTTACAACACATACATAATTTAGACAACCCTGTTTGTAAGCCTATGAAGCATATTAATGACATAATCGAAAATAACATAACGCCTCTAAACATTGAGGCTCACCAAAGCTAAGCGCTTGGAGGAACGGAAGGACTTGCATCCTGATCTGCACCTGAATCTGAAAATGGTTTGTATGAATGGGTGAGTCATACGCTTAGTGAATAATAGATTAAAGACAGTTTATGCAGCAATATCATAATCATATATATACAATCATAGCAATCCATCACATAATCACCATACCACACATTCCGCAATTCGTCTTATGTATTATTATTACAAGTGCATTTATTATTAGAGATCCCGGGAGCCCAGCCCCTCCTCAGATCTTTAGTCCCGGGAGCCCAGCCCCTCCTCAGACTTTATCAAACTCGACCCCGGGAGCTATGCCCCTCCTCAGGCCGAGCAAACCAACATTTATCATTCTTTAATTAATATCATTCGTATTCATACATCGCATCATATCCGTATCATCGTCATAACAACGTCATAAACAGCCCAGTATTGAGTTTGAGGTAGTGGTGAACATGTGGATTTGAAAACATTACTTAAATGTATAAAGATTTTGAATTAAAGTCTTAAAAATAGTGTTTTTGTACTGATGTAATCGATTACAGGCCTCTGTAATCGATTACCAGCTTCAAATTTCGTTCTGAAGGAAAATTTTTGCGAAAATAGGCAGTCTGTAATCGATTACCAACCCGTGGTAATCGATTACAAGATCTTGGTAATCAATTACAGTAATCGATTACCAATTCGCTGTAATCGATTACAGCCTGGGTCAGAGACGAAAATCTGCAGAAAATCACGTGAAATTCATCTCCAAATCCACATTTTCACCAGAACCCATCCAAATCAAACACAACCAACATACAATATCAGTTATATATCAACCAATCTCAGTCCCTATCAACTATCATAGCAAGAGATTCACAAAATCATTCAAAATCAAACATAAACCATAAATAACCCATTACTCACAAATTACTCCAATGAGCTCCAAGACACCACCCGGAGCTAGGATGAGGTACCCTGAGCTTCTCTAGTTGGTTGAGACCCTAGAGAACACATCACAAACCTCAATCTCAACACAAAATCAGAAACCCCAATCTTAAACCCTAAAACCCCAAATCCGAAAATCAAAGAGAAAATACACCAAGACAGAAAAAGAAATACACTACACTTACCCCCAATATACTAGATGATGATTGATAAATTGATCTTTGATGATGGGTGAAGATTTGAGGAAGAGAGGTTTGAGAGAAAGGGTGAGGAAGAAGAAAGTGAAATGTGAAGAATGAGGGGGAGGGGTGACCACGGGAAAGAAGAAGAAAGGAAGGGAAAAAGGAAAGAGAAAAAGGGGAGGTGGGGCCCACTAGGTGTCCTGTCTCCCCGGGTTGTACCGTGATCTCTTACTCAAACTAACTCAAAATACCCGAGGTATTACAACACTGGCATAAGAAATTTGGCTCATTATAGGTCCGGTGATTTATTTTGGTCCTTCCCATACCCAAGATCCAAAAAGTGTGTATCATTTTCTGACATCATCTTTTTCAAAGGTAACATATATGCTATGGATCTTTACAATTGGATTGTAAAAATTACTCCAACATTTAAGAAGAAAAATCCAGCATGTGATGATAATTGCTCTCCATATTATCTCCAAATCAAGACCATTAGCAAAAGGCTTAAATTGGGGTCATAGAACTTACTCTCAGGCAATGCTTATCTTGTGGAAACTTCTAAGGGAGATTTACTACTTGTTCGAAGATATTACATGTTTTTTCGTAAGTTTGCCAAACAAAAAAGAATGCATGCCATGAAAGTAGGAAATCAAGAGCTAATAACATATGAATTTGAGCAAAATGAGGATGGTGATGATGAGGATCATGACCCCGAATCAAGTATATATTTTGGCATTTATAAATTGAATTTTCCATCTGGAAGGAGAAAGTTGAAAATGGAAACATTACATGCTGAAATTTTATTTTTGGGGGACAATTATTCAATCTCAATTCCGGCTTCAAAGTGTCCTAGTGGCCTTCTTCCAAATTCAATATATTACACCGATGATAATTTTGATCATCTTTACGAAGAAAATGGTGAAATGAGTTCATGGGATATTGGTGTCTTCAAGCTTGAGAATAAAACTTGTGAAGAATACTTCCTTCCAAGTTTTACAACAAAATTAGACATGCGACCAATTTTTATTGTACCCCGATATAATTTTAAAACTGTCTCCTCGTTTTAATATATGTGGTCCAAGTTTACTAGTAGTTACATTGACATATTTTATTGTGCATGCATCTATGATCCTATGATTTAGTTTATAATTTTTTTATTTAGATTTTTATCCAAATGTATCATCTGATAAAGTATTATTTATTTTAATCTATTGTGGAGGGTTATTATCATTTAAGTTAGATTTATAGCCTATTAAATTATTCAAAGGGGAAGCTCACGGTGAATTCGTGTTGCTCCCAGTTTTAATGACATATAAATAATATGCATGTTCACTAACCAAATTCCAATAATAATGATTAAGATTTAAATAATATGTGGTACATCTCATTGGTGATGGATTTATCAAAAGAATATCCAGAAAGATATATTAATTAATCTAAATTCATTCTCTCTACAACATTGTTTTATGGACAAAACACAATCTTCATAATGTTTATTGTCTCAATTAAAAATTTCTTAACATTTTAGTCTCTTTTAGTAGGTGCTATATTTATAATTTTTGAAAAAAAAATAAATATTAAGAATAATGTGAAGAATATAAAATAAAATTGAAAAAAAACATTCTTTTCCTCAAACATTGAAAACTCAAACATACTTAACTTAATAAAATTGGTTACATGAATTTATGTATTACTATTCTATTTTTCCTATAGATAAACATGAGTTTTCAATTAAGAGAAAAAACTCATGGGTAAAAGAGACCTATATGTCTTAACTATTGTAATCTCATTAAAAAACCTCATTGCCCTAAATGAGGAAAAAGAGTACTACAAGGCTGCGTTTCTTTTGTGATACAGGTTAATACAAGACACAAATACACATACAGAAAATACAAATACATAAAATTTTGTGTATTATGTATTGTGTATTTGTATTGTGTTTGTTTTATGGGACAATAAATACAATTTATTTGGAAATATCTAAAAAGTCCCTACCCCTACACTTACCCCTCACCCCTCACCCCCAAGCTTCCAATCTCTCTTCATCTCTCTTGTTGCCATTTTCTGATTTTCAAGCTTCCAGATCTAGATCTATTCATTCTTCCCTCACCCCCAAGCTTCCAATCTCTCTTCATCTCTCTTCATCTCTCTTATTGCCATTTTCTGATTTTCAAGCTTCCAGATCTAGATCTATTCATCCTTCTAGATGTCATTCTTCGAGCAACACAGTGGTTGCGTTCAAAGTGACAACAGCGACGTCGGCGCTCGGAGAAGCAACGGCAGCGATTTCCTCGAGCAGCAGAGCCGACGGCGTCCTCGAGCAGCAGTAACGAGGCGTCCTCGAGCAGCAGTAGCGACGATGGTGGCGTTTGGAGCTGAGGGGCGGCGTTCGGAAGAGAGAGGTGGTTTTGACGGTGGTGGTGGTGGAGGTGACTTTCTTCTCTTTTGAGATCTCTCTGTTTTTTCATCTTCTTCTTTGTCTTGGCCGATGGCTGTAGTGGCGGAGCTCGGACCGCCAGCGAAGGGGGAAGCCACGGTTGAGTTGTAGTGGTGGTGGTGGAGGAGGAAGGTGGTGGAGTAGTGGTGATGTTGAGGGTATAGTTGAACTAATGTAAATATAGTAGGGATAAATTAGGAACAAAATTTAACTTAGATTTCTGTATTGTATGTTTGTATTTCTGTATCTAGTTTAAGAGAGTACATAAAATACAGATATTTTCTGTATTGATATAAAAATTTCTTGTATTGTATTGATTAACAAAACTCTACAATTTCTGTATTTTGTGTATTGTATTGTATTGTATTTTCTGTATTGTATTAGTAAATCAAACGCTGCCCAATAGTCAAACAATACTAATTCACTGATAAAACACAACAAAATAAATCAAACACATAATTAAAATATAGTCTAATTTACTAATTATTCATTACTCTAATATTGTCCAGCTCTCAAGTGTTGCGAGAGTTCAGCCTGGTTTCTGAAATATCTGTGACATATAGAACAATTGGTCTTTCGGTAGTTGTGATGCACTCTCTTTTGGTGATCAATAACAACATTTTCATTCTCATTTGTAAAATTGCACAGATTACAATATCCATTGAAATCTGTTCTACCAGTAGCTTCCCTAATCCTCTCATTTATTATAGCTTCTCTCATTTTTTTTTCTCTTTGCTTTTTTTTGTTGTTTGCTTTTCTTCTTTTCATCTTCATCATCTCTATAGTCATTTTCCTTTCCTTTTCCCTTTTCATTATCGCTGTCATAATCACTGTCATTCTCAACTTCATTTCTAGACGTACTCATGATGTGAAGGCAAGAGTATATATGATAATATTGAATTATATTCTTTGTAGTGATTTGAAGTAGCAATGGAAGATTATGAATTTACTATCATATATAAAAATTAAGTGAACAAAATTAGTGTGGTACTATATGTAGGTCAAATTGCATGTACCATATTCAACACCTAATTAACTTCAAAATCATGAATTTGTTATGTAGAATGTAGAACTAAAGCACAACACAAGACTATCGTTTATGTTCTTTCTGTTTTTTCTAGGCTTATGCTTCTTTTGTGGATATATATACTTTGTACGACAATTATTATTCTATCAAACCTGAGCTCAATATTTAATTAAAAAAAACAATGATTAAAGTTAATAGGTCATCATTTCTTTAAAAAAATACAATTCAAATTAATTAGTATGTGCCAAGATAATTTTAGTGACATAAGTTAATTAAAATATTCAACCACATTGTTATCAAAAAGTTTTTATTATAATGAATAAGTAATACTATAGGGTGAATGCTTTAATTTATTATTATTTTTTACGAAAATGTTATTTTGACTACTACAAAGTTGTCTAGGAGCGGACAACTCGGGCGACACCGGTGGAGCCTTAAATTGAGGGTGCACACAACCAAGCAACCCACACACATAGACCCTAAAATAAGGGGTGTATCTAACCAAACTCCCTCCATTCACTACACTCACTTGTTCCCTCCATTCGAATTTCAACTCAACCCACCACTCCGAAATCCCTAACCCCTTTCTTACCTCTCGCTCTCTCGCTTTCTCACTCTCCCTCCATTGCAACCGTCCACAACTGCATGGTCGATCAACCTCCTACAACTGACGACGACTCCAACATTGGGCGGAGTACCTCCACCATACCTCTATCATTCGAAGATTGTGAATCACTCCCCGCCTTGAAATCCCCAAAATCCTTCTTCGTTCCGTCGCGCTTCCCCCAATAGGTGACGTTCGACCTAGTGCTCAACATACATCTCACGGTTGCTATCCGGAGGTCACGCGGTTGGTTTGGGTGATGCGGCTTGTTCCTTTCGACGGCGCGTGAATCCCTGTCGCGGCGACATTTATCTGCTCCAGTGAGGAACGACAATTTAGGCACAAGTAGGAGACGAAGGTTAAAGGTAACTAAGTAGGAGACTCTTGTCTTTTTTATTTGATTTGAAATTGATTTTATTGTAATGTATATAATATTGACTGTTGTGTTGTTGGTGTTGTCGGGTGGTTTTTAAGTTTTAAATGATTCGAATAAGGTGAGGACTTTATGTAGTCTACCTAGGGTGGGTATTTGTGGGGAAGTGGAAAGATTTTTAAGTCATACATTGGTTGGTGACATAAGTGTTTTTGCTGGTGATTTGATCTAAAACTGTTGGGTACTATATAATTTAGTTGATAACCAAAAATTTTAATGAATGAAGGTGATTTAGTTTATAAAGGGTGGTTTTGTTGTGATAATGGAATGGAATTTGAATAATTTTATGTGTTGGTGATCTTGTTTCAAGAGTTGGTAACTTTACATTTCTCGGCTGATAACCGAGGTATTTTGAATGACTTTTAACTAATCCGTTTGTAGGTGTTTTGGTTGTTTATGTTGTTGATATTTAATACAAACGTTGGTAACTTTGTTATTGATTTAGTTTACTTGAAGTTGGGATATGTGGGGAAATGGAATGGGATTTGAATCTTTTGTTTTGTTGGTGATTTATTTGTTTATGTTGGTGATTTTGTTCACAAGTGTTGGTAACTTTAGATTTCGGCTGATAACCAAGAAATTTTGTTTATAGGACATGATTTAGTTGTAATAGGGTGTGTATTTGTCGGGAATTGGAATGATTTTGTATATGTGGATAATTTGAATGACTTTTAACTCATCCGTTTGTTGGTGATTTGGTTGTTTATTAGTTTATGTTGTTCATATTTAATAAAAATGTTTGTAAATTTGTCATTTTGAGGTGATAACCTGATTTAGTTGACTTGGAGTTGGGATGTGTAGGGAATTGGAATTGGATTTGAATCATTTGTCCATGTTGGTAATTTATTTGTGTATGTTGGTGATTTTGTGCACAAGTGTTGGTAACTTTAGATTTCGGCTGATAACCAAGAAATTTTGTTTATAGGACCTTGTTTAGTTGTAATTGTGTGTGTATTTGTCAGGAATTGGAATGATTTTGTAGTGATCCCGTTTATTGTTTAATTGGTTGTTGATGTTGTTTACAATTTTGTGGCATAATTATCATGTGTAATTTGTGGGAGTTTGTTTGATTTCAAATATGCAAATCAAAGTTTTTTTTTAAGTGTTGAAGTATGTATGAATAGTTAGATCATATGTGTGGTGTTTAAAATGTAGATGAAGAGAAAGAGTAGAAGTGGCAGTACGCGCGTTGCGGTGAAAGAAGATGTTAAACAATTGAATGTGCCCTTAAACGGTTAGTACATAAATGATATAAAATGGGATTAAGTGTGTGTAAATATATGTAAATGTTATGTGTCAACTTTAAACAATAGTGATTAAATAGTTATGTATATAGATGGTTTGATTGAGACAAAGGGTGAGAAGAATGACAATTCTAAACAACCGTCCACGAAGAAGAAGGGTGAAGGGCGTGCACATAGAGATGTAAGTTAAAGTAGAAAAAAAAATACATATGGTATTTTTATTGGTTAAATATGAATAAGTATAAAATAATGGTGTGTGTAAAATTTAGATGAAGACAAAGAGTATGTCAAGCAGTAGGCGTGCAGCGGAAAAAGATGACGAAGAATTCATTCCGGATATAAACGGTAACTTGTTAAATGTATTGAAATTGTAATGGATGTTTGTTAAAGTTATTTAAAAGTTATGTATAAAGTGTAAATGATAGAGATTAAGTGTTAATGTGTTGTAGATGAGAGAGGTTGTAGTGAAGAAGAAATGGTTGAGACAAAGGGTAAGAAGAAGGGAGAAATTAAAGAACAGTCCAGGAAGAAGACCGGTGACGCCCGTCCATATAGACCTGTGAGATTTCTTTAAAGATAAGATATTTGTTAGTTTTTGCAATTGGCCTTCTGTAATTGAACTAACTTGTTTCATATGTGTATGAAGCGAAACGATATATTTGTAATTACTCTGTAACTTATTAATTACTCTGTAACTAATTTATTGGATTTTGATAATTTAATAGAGTCATTGAATGTTTCAATTGTTTGAAATGAACAACCGACATTTCAGAGGAAATGTTCCCCCAGTCGGCTGAAGGCAATATGTGATAAGCTGACCGAGCGACAAAGGGATGTCGTTGTGGAAATGGGTTTTGGCTCATTGCTTGATTTCAGATGCACTCAGTTGGATCGAGTGCTCTGTAAAGAGCTAGTAGATTGTTTTGACGTCCAACAGTATGTGATGCACATACGGGGATGTCGAATTGCTGTGGTCGTGGAAGATGTTGGCCTTATTTTTGGGATTCCTTCGTCCGGTATGTGTGTTTATATTATAATGTGTAGTATGTTGGTTTGTTGTTTTTTTGATGAATTAAGCGTAACATGAGGTTAACAGAACGTTGATTGTGCACTTAATTTGATTAATAGGCATTACACTTCGAAAAGATTGTACTACTGAAGTTCATGATGAAGTGGAAGATGTCAAGGGCCGGACCAACAAAGAGTTGGCGGGAATAATAATTCAGGGCAATACTGATAACACATTCAGAAAGGCTTTTCTGTTATATGTGTTATCAATATTCCTTTGCCCCACGACGAAGGAGATTCCCAGTCCAAGGTTGTTTCCAGCGGTGGCCAACCATTTGGATTGTAGCATGATGAATTGGGCTGAGTTTGTCTTGGAGTGGTTGGTCAATGAGCTCAGAACCTTTAGGCTTAAAAGGTTTTCAAGGCAATCCATTGGCGGATGCACATTTTTGCTTATGGTATTGCTCTTTCATCATGTGTTGTTCTTAAATTTATGATATTACTTGTCTTCTGTTATATTTTTAACTGGTATACAATTTCTTGAATGTACAAAGTTAAATGTGTGGTGTGTTGTAGATGTTGTACTTTCACCGGAGGCCGATTGGTGGAATTACATCAAGGTTTGTGGAACCTGTCATCAGTGATTGGGACAACGAAAAGTTGACGAAGAGGATGCATGTCGAGAGGAAAAATGTAGAGGTACTTTATGCATGTCATTGTCCACTTGATAGAAGCATATTTTACAAATACTTGTTTTATGTGAACCTTTATGTTTGGGTTAATTTTGTTATACGGCAGGGACTTCTGTACAAATTTTTAGATGAAGGAGACAAGGGGTCGGTGCAGAGGACATTGAGGCACGAGGTGGGTTTATGTAAATGTTAGAAAGCGTATGTAACTAATTGCAAGGGCATTAGAACTTGGTTATGACTTAGTGTTTTGTTTTAATTTATGTACAGGTCACACGTGTGGTCTACGCACGCATGATGGAAGTGTTGCAGTCCATCGATGATGCGTTGATGGATGGTGAATTCAACATAAATCCATCCATCAACGAAGGAGATGGCACAAGGAAAAAAGAAAAAAAGGATGAGTCGCCGGTGAAGGCGGGACATGATTTGCCAAAAGCAGAGGAGGTGACGCGCACGGCCGATGATGTCATGAAGGACAAGGTTTACTTCTGTTGTACTTCTGGGCCCGTGGGCGATTGCAACGAGTAAGTGTTGTCTTTTGTCTTTTGTGATTAGTAGCTGTGGTTATTTTTTTATTTAACCTAAACTTTGATTCTGTCCAAATTTTGTTCAGGGAAGTTGTGGGATGGCACAAGTTGTATCTCACCTTCTCAGAAATCAGGGACTTACGGCCGTATGGGTGGTTGAACAGTGGGGTATGACTTTATATTTACACATACCACTTGTATAACATTTTTAGGACAATATGAAATTATAGTTCCAATGTCTGATACATGTCTTTGGTTAGATTATTGATTTTGCAGCAATGGTGCTTAATGTGGATGAAGAAGGTAGGGGGCTGAGTGGGAGGTGGTGCTTGGGATCGATTTTTTCGGTATGTTTAATTTAATTTTGCTTTAGTATGTGGTGCTGCTTGAGTTGTACTTAAAGCCCATCATGTTTAGTATTTGTGGTTAAATGTGGCATTGATTTTTGCAGACGGACTGTCTTTGGGATTTTCGTAGGTCAAAAAAGCATCTGTATCCCATTGGAAGACGTTTACAAGTCTTTCAATTTGCTCTGTGACTGGGACTGGGAATTGGTACGTTATTGATATATGAATAAAATTATTATGCATATTTTTTTGGGACTATCCATTACATATCATAGGGGTGAGTAAAACCGAACTGAACCAATTTATAAACCGAAAACCGCCCAAAAAAACCGAAAACCGAAAAAAAATCGATTAAAATGGTTTTTTTTGTTTTTTTTTTCTGACAGAACCGATGTATTCGGTTCGGTTTTCGGTTCTATTTGTTACAACCGAACCGAATCGAACCGAAATATTACTTTTAATTTAAATTTTTTGTATTTTAAAATACCCTCCACCTCCCGTATATAAACTAAAATGTTATCCTAACCCTAGACTTACCTTCTCTCTCTGCGGCTGCACAACACAACACAGTACATAGCTCCTCTGGCTCTCTCCCATGTCCTGTCCCAGCCTTCTTCTCAGGCAACCACCGCCGCCATCCACCGCGCTCCTGCTCCCCTCCCAACCCTCCATCTTCTTTTCGCTGCTTTCCCTGCGGCGCCATCTGATCTCTTCGCGCCTGTCCCGCCGCCGCGAGTCTCCTCTGCTTCTCTGCTTCTCTGCCTGTCCTGCCGCCGCGAGTCGCCTCTGTCCCTCGCTGGTTCCCGTCGCCGGCCATTGCCTCTGTCCCTCCCGCTGGGAACTACTCTTCATGGAGATGGAGGTAAGAGTTTTTTGGTTCTAAAATTGATTTTTGATTCTGGTGTTGAGCTTTAATATTTTTAATTTTCATTAAAATGGTTTTGGTTTTGGACTTTTGGTATTGTGTTTTTTATTTTGATTTTTGATTCTGGTGTTGAAGTTTTTATTTTCATTTTTGATTTTTGGTGTTGAGTTTTTGATCTTGATCTCAGTTCTTTCTATTTTTGTTTTGTTTCATTACTACTCTTTATTTTAATTTGATTATTGATTAGATTAACTAACCATAATTTCTCTTTTAATTTTTTAATCATTTGCAGAATGAGAATACAATTACTCCAGAGAGTACTCCAACTCCTGATAACTTGTCCATAGCAGACAAAACTGCTACTACTGCTTCTGCTCCTAATGTTGCTAGTACTGCTGTTGTTGCTAGTACTGCTGCTGGAGGGGGCAGACCTCCCATTCCTGACAAAAAGAGGAGGATTGAAGACACATCAATTCTGGCTCAGGATAATAATGAGAGCAATAATGGCTCAGATTCAGGTACGAAAAAAACATCTAGACTTAGATCTTGGACATGGGAGCATTTTACTAGAGATGAATCTAAGCCTTTAAAGCCAAGGGCCAAATGTAATTGGTGTGGGGCAAGTTATGCATGTGATTCTCATCGAAATGGAACAACTAACATGACATTTCATTTGTTGAATCAATGTAAGAAATTTCCCAAAGAACTTGATCCCACTCAATTAGTGCTTAGTTTCCAACAATTGAAAAAAGAGGATGGAAAAGGGGTTGGGGGTGCATTTGCTGCTGTTTCATTTGACATAGATGCATGTAGACAAGCCCTTGCTAGAATGATTATAGTTGATGAATTGCCATTTAAGCATGTTGAGGGTGAGGGATTTAAATATTACATGAGTGTTGTGCAACCTAAATTTCCTCTTCCATCAAGGTTTACTGTTGCTAGGGATTGTTGGAATCTTTACTTCAATGAGAAAACTAAGTTGAAAGCAGCATTATTTAACCCAAATCAAAGTGTTTGTCTTACTACTGATTGTTGGACATCTGTCCAAAACCTGAACTATCTGTGTCTCACTGCACATTTCATTGATAAAGATTGGAATTTGCAAAAGAGAATTCTCAATTTTACACCTATTAAAAATCACAAAAAGGGGAAACAATTGGTAGGAAGATTGAAAAATGTCTTTTAGGATGGGACATCTCTAGAGTGTTCACTATTACAATGGACAATGCTAGCTCCAATGATACAACCATTACTTACTTGAAAGGTAGAATGGAAGATTGGAACATTCATCCCTTGAAATGAGAGTTTTTGCATGTTAGGTGTTGTGCTCACATTTTGAACCTTGTTGTCAATGATGGGCTAAAAGATTTGCATGATTCTATATGTAAGATTAGAAATGCTATTAGATATGTGAGGTCTTTCCCCAGTCGCACGGATAGATTTAAGAATATCATAAAGGAAGCTAAGATTCAAGACAACAGCCTTTTGCAATTAGATGTCCCCACTAGATGGAATTCAACTTATCTTATGCTTGATAGTGCTCTAAAGTTTCAAAAGGCATTCAAGAGATTAGGGGAGAGGGATACAGAATTTGCTCTAGTGTCAGGTGGTATTCCAAGGAATGATGATTGGGAACATGCAAAGGTGTTTGTAAGATTTTTGCAGATTTTTCATGATGTTACAAATATGATTTCAGGCACTTTATTTGTGACTTCTTCCTTATATTTTCATCAATTTTGCTCAATAATGAATACATTGAATACTTGGATTGCTGTTGATTATACTTTACTTGGAAAAATGGCTGAGAGAATGAAAATCAAGCATGACAAGTATTGGGGTAACATGAAGAATATGAACATGATGATTTTGTTGCTGTTGTTCTTGATCCTAGATATAAGCTGAAATTTGTTGAGTGGAGTTTTGGAAAAATATATGATAAATCAGATGCTAATTTTTTTAGTGCAAAAGTGAAAGAGACATTCAATAAGATGTTTGAGTGTTATAGATTCTTGAATGATACTCAATCTCAAACCATGTCTCAGTCATCAAGTTATATGGAGACAACGGGTGCAACAACTTTTGATAATGCTTCATTTGCTTTGGAATTTGAGAAAGACATGGAGTTCTCTGAGGGTATGAATAGGAATGAAGTTGATTTGTATCTAATGGAGGCTTTAGAGAAGAGTTCCCAACAATTTGATATTGTTAATTGTTGGAAATTCAATTCTTCAAAGTATCCTATTCTTGGTCAAATAGCTAGGGATGTATTAGCTATACCTGTATCTACTGTGGCATCTGAATCAGCTTTTAGTACTGGAGGAAGAGTGCTAAACAATTATAGGAGTTCTTTAACTCCTAAAACTGTTGAGGCTCTTATTTGTGCTCAAAATTGGTTTCGTTCTTCACCAATTTCTATGGATTTTGAGGAGTGCATTGAGCAAATAGAGAAAGTGGAACAAGGTATTTGAAATTAATTTTATTGTTGCTGAAATTGTTGTTATTTCTCTATTTTTATCATATATTTTTATATTTTTTGAGTACTAATCAATAGCTAACTTTGCAGATGTTGCACCAACTTCAGAAGTTATTGATGAAGACTCTGGAGCTGAGAGTGATTGATGGAAGACTCTTGACTGATTTAGCTCTGTTTGGTTAATGTGATTTTTATTTTTGAACTGTTTTAGTGTTTCTTAATGTTGTTAGAATGGTAAAAGACTTAATTTGATTGAGTTGTAATTTATAATGAACCATTTCTGGACATGAATGTTGGACATGAATGCTTGTGCTTTTTCAAATTAATGCATGGTCTTGAAAAATAGACCCATTATTGTTTGTTGTTTTAAAAACATGCCCATTATGATATAAAACAGGTCCATTATGATGTGAAAAAAAAAATTGAACAGGTTACAAAAACCGAAAAAAACCAACCGATCCAAATAGCTAGTATTCGGTTCGGTTGTACAACCAAAATGTCAACCGATTGGTTTGCTTTGCTTGTCATCCAATTGCATCGGTTCGGTTGGATTTTGGATTAAAATCGATCCAAACCGACCGATGCTCACCCCTAACATATTATTTTGTAAGCATGTCAATTTTTTGTATTGGTTGTTTATTTATTATATATAATAACCTGAGAGATATATTCAGCTTGGTGACAATGGCCATGGTCCGGCCGTGTAAATTTGGACACACTATGATGGGGCCGTGTTATCTTATTTTTAGACTAGTGGGAGAGAAAAATTTACACGGGCCCATTGTCAATTACACGCCCCACCCCGTGGGGTGATCTGAGTTACCCATCCAAAAATTCTAAAAACTAGACACCCCGTGGTAAAAACTACACGGGGTCGTGGCCTCGAGCACGGGGTAGTGGGATCGAGCACGAGTCAGTGACATTGTACACGACCCCACGTGTATATCGTACCCTCGATTTATAACTAATAGTAATAAATTGGCACAGAATTTATGGAACATATGTGTTTGTAAATCCTCATTTAATATTGATGTGTAAATACGAGTAATTGTGATTTTGATAAATTGCTTATTACTTGTGCATGTAAATATATATTTATGACCATGAAACATTAGTTTTCAGCACAAATAGAAGAAGTTACCAGGTATATAGGAACATGTTATCAGCGGGCCTAATGGGATGTTATTTGCAGATCTTTATGCCCATTTGTTTTGAATCTCATTGGTGGTGTCTTGTTCTGCAAAAGGCATCCATGAAGTTCTATGTCCTCGACTCTATGTCACATACACACCGGGGGAGAAGGCGGCCGTTGATAAGTTTGTGGTAATTTGCATATTTACAATGCTCAGATTTGTCCTCACGGGATAACGTTTGTGTGTGCCTTCGTTGTAGTGACTTATCGATATGGTGCAGGCGTACCGGTTATTGGAGCACCTAAACAAGAATGCTGAAAGTGTGGCCCCTCCTATATTGTATGATATCCGGTTCGACCGCATGCCATTACCAAAGCAACACAATAGGTTAGTGACCAATTTTAAGCTAGTTTTGTTACATTATGTTCATTTTTGTGAATTGATGTATTTGCAGTCTAACTTAATATTGTCCCTTGATTTCTGACATTAAATTGCCTATTCACAATCTTTACCCCTGAAGCGATGACTGCGGTGTGTACACAATCAAGTACATGGAAATGTGGGATCCCGCTCGCACGTATGATGGTCGCCTAACAATGCCGGTTTGGACAGAGGTATGTTGTCATATTTGGGGTCGTTACATTATTTTGAACGTTTTAATGTTTATGTTATTTGGTTTTATGTAGTCGGAGGTGCAAAAGATGCGAAAAGAACTGCTACTTGGCTGGGTGTTTGATGAGCGGAACGAGCACAAGCAGAAGACATTGGTTATGGCCGAGGTGATTCCCCCCACTGCAAAAGATCCTGAGAAAGGTGAATTTGGGGAGTGCGCTGACACAATATCATCAGATTCTTTAGCTATCGAGGTGTATACTAGGCCGGGGGAATCCTCAGTTAGATTTGAACCTGTCAAGCTGAGAGAATCAACCGGGATAGCCCTTACTATTAGGGTCACTGCACGAGCATTGTCCATAGCCAACCGTGTCAAGGATGGTACTCGTAAGCGCACTAAGGGCCCACAGACCCATACCCCATTTACACCACTAGCGAAGAAGCGAACTAAAAAAAATTGTAAGTTATATGGGTTGGTGTAAAATACTTTTATATCTTATTCACATATGCGTACTTACACCAATATCTTTGTTGTATGTTGCAGGAATGTGTTGGCAGAATACTTGTATAAATACTGATTATTTTGGGTTGTAAATGGGTTGTAATTAGGAGAGAGCTAGGACTGTGATTACCAATTGGGTTTTATCGGAGATAGAATAGATTGAGACACATTTTGCACATGATGTTGTTAGTTGTAAATGTCAAAATTAGTGCCTACATGTGGCCAATATGTATTCTCTAACTTAGAATAGGTCAATTCAAACTGATGTGATAATTGATACACATCACCGGGTTACATGTGAAAACATTAACACATGGGTGTAAATGTATTAATTACTTGCTTACTACAGTCCACATGAGGATGCAAAATTGAATTATCAGTTATTTTGATTTTGTTTTTTATTATATAACTTCAATGCAGAGATATTGAATATAAGAAGGGAAGAAATAGAGGACTGGGACATAAACTTGGTGCTTGTACTTAAGTTATAGCGATTACATAGTTGCGTCCCACATACCAAAATTAACAAGACCAAAACATACGTTAACATTGACTTATATTATCATTGTTAATGAGGCACGAACCATATGAGCCATGTACTCTATTCACTATCAGAGTTAGACATATATGCTTCATACTTTATGATATTTGACCGTTCATGATCGTTCAAGTATTTCCCATTTGCCTCCTTGAATTTTGAACACACCCTCCGCATGCTATACCTTGCCATGTGTAGGGCAATCTTATTATTCTCATGCCTTATTTGTAGAAGTCATTCCTCCAGATATTCCACATTAGAGGTCCAATCCCATATAGTCGTAACTGTGAGGCGAGGAATTGGTATGTGAAGAGCCATTAACTCCGCCTGTAGATCTTCCGATTCACGTAATCGGTAGACCCACTCCCGGATCATTGCATCTCGAATACCTTCTTCAGATGTTTGTGATTCATATGGGTAATTGATGTTGCGAAGGATAAAGCGATAGTTCAAATTCATGGTGGTGGTAGCGCTGCAAAATGTGAAGGAAAGGTTTATTTGTGAAAGTTTGGTAAGGACTTTTTTGCTTAAGCATCAAGGCTTTATTACAAGTCCATCATTGTATATATAGCATATACAATGTGGTGCTGAGGAACAATGTAAATAGAGTATAGTGTGACATGTGAATAAACAGGATGCAACATGTGAATTAATTTTGGCTATTTATTTGATGTACTTTGTTGATGACTTCGCATGTGTATCTGTTGATAACTGCGTATGTGAGTTGGTTACCTTTATAATGGGCAGTGAAATGTCAAGCTGATTACAAAGTACGGAGTGATGCGTCTTTCAAGAGGTGTGGGGGTGCATCAGAGGCCAATAATGTTACAAATATTGAGACATGTGTAATGACACCAAATGTTCATTGACATGTGAAGCTACATTGGCAAACATGTGAGTGAACAGTGTAGTCCCACATTTTACTCATAAGATGAAAATAATTTGATCTTTTCTTGATATGACGGGTTAATTTCGTTCATAACACATTAAGGCTTCACATTGTTTACAATTTTGCTATAAATAGTCCAACATTGTGGAATGGTTGTGGTGAAGTTGACTCATCAACTTGGTAAAAATTTTCCCTTTGTAGTAACCCCTCGCTTTAAGTGTCCTCACATAATCAACTATGCATTATTGTGGCGAAGTCGCGTTCTACATCTACTACACCCCAGCTGAAATGTTTGAATCAATTGGTCGGCACTGGGCACTGGAGAAGACACGACAGTTTCTGTACAGCTTGCGGCCCTTGGATCGTTTCTGTCCTCACAACATGTCCACATATAGGAGAGAATGGGCACACCGGGTGCAAGAAGGGAATGATCTGCGTGATGAACTGCGATCATACTACATAAATGTTCCAAAGAGGCGCTCTTTAGCAATCTCTCAAGATTCCGATTTGAAGATTGAAACAGCAGTCAACATGATTCGACACGAAAACAACCAAATGAAGATACGCCTTGATAGGCACCATGCGATATCGAGTGTTTTTAGAAACAATCTCAACCGTTCTAGCATGGAACATGATCCACAGCTCTCAGCCCTTGAGAACGCACTGATTTACCAAACGGACGGTGACCTTTCCGATGAAGGAAATTGACAATGTTACCAAACTCTTAGTCCTTAATAATGGCTTGTAGTAGTATTGATGATAACTAGGATTTGGTGTAATTGTATGTGAGGTAAATGTTATCCTTTGTAGTTGTGACCCCACGTGTATGGTTTACTCTTTCAATCCCAAGGGTTAAATTGATTTATGTTTTTTAAGGCATGTATGTGGGTCAATGAATTTTAATTTGTTTGTGGCTGGTAAGTTTATTCACGTGCGTTGATAACTGTGTTCCTACAAAGCTGATAACTTTGCTAACCCGCTGATAACTTGACAAATTGCCATAAAAATATTGGAATTTGTAACTACAACCAAAATTGATATAATTTAATTGATAATATGTTTGAAATTTCAGAAAATCCAGAACTACCATGTGAGGTAAAAGTAAGGTTGAAGGTGTAAAGCATGTGGGTGAATAGTAAAAGTCAAAAGTGTATAGCATGTGAGTTGTCAGTGTCAATATTAAATTATTTGGCACCACCAATGCTTAGCACGTGATTGCACATCATACCCCCACCTGCAGTTTCGTTTGTTTGTGGCTGGTAACTTTATTCACGTGCGTTGATAACTGTGTTCCTATAAAGCTGATAACGTTGATAACCCGCTGATAACTTGACAAATAGCCATAAAAATATTGGAATTTGTAACTACAACCAAAATTGATATAATTTAATTGGTAATATGTCTGAAAAGCTTGGTCAGCATGTCAGGTAATAGTAAGGTAGATGGTGTATATCATGTGGGTGAATAGTTAGGTATTGATGTGTAGAGCATGTGAATGAATAGTATAACTATTAATCGGCAAAACCAATGCTCAGCATGTGAGTTAATGTGTAACACCCCGACTTTTATTAAGTCCTAATTAAGTGAGATTAAGGGTAATTGACCTTAGTTAGGATTTAATTCGGTTTAGGTGGATAAGTTTCTTCTAGTCAAACCCTTATGTGTGATGTGATTTAAGTGTGTATATATGTGTTCATTCTATGCTATGTGAATTACGTGTGTATATTATATGTCATGATAATTATGTGTATTTATGTGAGTGTTTATTGTGTGTGGAAGAGTATGTTGGATGCATATATGAGTTTTGAATGGTAATTAGATGATGCATGAGGTTAGAAATGATGATATAAAATATTTATATGAGTTACATGATGTTATTAGATAATGTTAGTGTTATATATTATTATTTATTTTACTTTATTTTATTTTATTTTATTTTATTTTATTTTATTTTATGTGCCTATGTGTGTATTTTAATTTATATTTAAATATTTGAAAAATTATATGAGCATTATATTATTATTTGGGGGATTTGGAGTGTTTTAGTAATTTAAGTGACGGTGGCCCCACAATGACTCTTGACCTACCCACTCCCTATATAAACACTAGTCACCCTCTCCAATTGAGAAAAACACTCTCCTCCTTCCTCTGAGCCGCCATAGCCTTTTTCTCTCAAGAGCTCCCTAAGTCATTGATACTCCAAACCACGAAACATACATCAAACCTCACCCAAACTAGAAAATAAATTCATATTCTTAATCCTCTCATCAAGCCGGAGCTTTTTACCGATTCTGTTTCTCCGTTAAGAATCTCCGGCGTCACCGGACCGTTCGTGGGGCTAGAGAGAGAGGTTTCCAACGAGAGGAACGTCGGAAAAAAGGGTTTCTCTTTGCATACTCGTGAATTGTCTTCAAGAGGTAGGGGTTAGGCATTCTATTTTCATATATATTGATGATGATTTTATGAGATTAATGTGATGGTCGTTTTTTCCATTAGGGATTTTTGTGCCTTATTATTATTATTATTATATATATATATATATATATATATATATATATATATATATGCGTATGGCAGCGAAGCACAATCATTTCTTCTCTTACATTTTTCATCATTGGTTCTGCAAATGCCGCACGTATGTCATTTATCTACTACATGTAATGATGAGTGCATTAATAATATCTCTTCTATAAATTTGATTACAATCATAAGATCAAACTGATATTTTTTTTGGGTTCTTTGATCAAATTAGGATTGAGTTTGAACCAAACTTTCCTGGGTAAAAATAACTTTATTATATTTCACAGATAAAATTACTTTTCACGTATTTGACCATTCTTTTTTTAATAAAATAATCAGGATTTAAAGAAAATTAGCCGAGAATGCTTGGTTTTGCTTTCCTGGCAGCGTGAGCATTATATATATATATATATATATAAATAAAAAGAAGAAAAAAAAAGAGACAGTTTACTAGTGTACGTATATTACTATTACATATTATTATTACATAAACTTATACCTATTAGCATGTATATTAGTTAATAACAGGTAGATAACAGGTAGAAATAATAATAATAATAATAAAAGAATAATACAATACGAACAACAACATATATAATATATGATATGTAATGATAATAGTAATAGTAACAATAATAGTATAGAAGACAAGATTGGTGATGAATAAAAGATAAAAGTTTACAAGATACTTAAGGGTAGAGTACAAAGTACAAGTAAAACTAAAATAAAGTATAAGTAAGAAATAATAATAAAATAAACGAGATCATATGACATGAAAGGTATAGAAGCACTGAGAATAATATTTATAAGTAGTTGTATATCATGTTTATTTGATAAAGAGTTTTATTTATTTATTCTCCATGATGTCAGAGCAAGTAAGTGTATGTGCTATGTTTATTCCATGATGTTAAAGAGTATAAATTGACATGTTTTGACCCTTTTATGCTCCCTAATGCGTTATACGACTTGTGTATTTGAATATATAATTATTTATAGAATATATATATGTTGTACTGAGTATATGTGTTGTTTTTATGATGAGTTAAATTGTTGACATGATTATATGATTTATATAGTGATTAATTATGAGATATATGTGATGAATGTTATATGTCTATGATTATGTAATGTTAAAGTTTAATAACTAAAACGCGCTCAGTGACGCTATGTTAAAACGTCACGAGGTGACGCTATGTTAAACGCCACTGTGTGACGCTATGTTAAAACGTCACGAGGTGACGCTATGTTAAACGCCACTGGGTGACGCTATGTTAAAACGTCACGAAGTGACGCTATATGGAAACGCCACTGGGTGACGCTGTAAGCTCCAGAACCCTTCTAAGAGAATTAAGCATAATTCTCTTAGAGTTATGAAAGTTTTAATGATAACAAGGTAAGCCATAAGTATAAAATTTTACTTAAGGTTTTGCTAATATGTGCGCTAAGTGTCTCAGAAAGCTATAAATTATTGCAATGCCATGAGCAAAGACCAAGACAAAACATCAAGTAGCCTTGAAATCAATTGATAAAATCATAGCGCCAAAGATATCAGAAAGGATGTCTCAGAAGCGCTAAAGGTGAAAACATGTTTCTGAGGAAAGGACACTGACGCCTCAGAAAGGTCTCAGAAGACCTTGCGACCAGTAGTTCTCAGAAGGGTCTTCCCTCAGAAGGTTTGCCTCAGAAGTCCGTACAACTCTTAGAAGGTTGGACTCAGAAGCAACCAAGTGTCTGAACTCAAGGAAGCACAAAAAGTCTCAGAAAGCTCGCTACAACTAGCCAAGGAAGTGGGAACACGCGCACTGTGCAGTTCTGAAAAGTTCCTCATTTTGTGCTGACTGTAGCAGGGAGCCGTTCTGAAAAGGACACAGCCACATAAGCAAAGTGAAAGCTTCTAATTTCGCGGCTCTTTGATGCCTATATATATGAGTTCAATTCCAGAGCAATGTGACGAAACTCTTGCGCTAAAAATCTTGATTAAACGTGCCAAAACTCTGTTGAATTGAAAATCATTTTGCGAAAACTTAGAACTTTCTCAGAAAGACAATTTTTACGAAATTGTTTCTCTAACTTTGCAAAATCTTCTAGTTCTGAATTGGTGTAAATTCTTACATTTGTAAGTTAATTCTAGAAGTCTACTAAGTGTAAAACTAGGTTTGTAACTTAGTCTTGGTAGTTATTTTCGATCAAATCAAACCTTCGAAAAACGCTAAGTCCTTCTTTGTGTGAAGGCAAGTTTAAGTCCTCTGGTGTTTGAGGCAAAGTTCAAAGTCCTTAATTGATTAAGGCAAGGAAGTCCTTAAGTGTTTAAGGCAAGGAAGTCCTCTAGTGTGAGGCAAGGAAATCCACTTCGGGTTGTGAAGTGGTGGAAGCCCTTTACTTTGTAAAGGCAGTGTTGTCTGAGAAGGCACATTAAGAAGAATATCTAAGAACTCTCAACTGAAGGTTGAGGACTGGAGTAGGTTGGTTATAACCGAACCAGTATAAAATTCTTTGTGTTAAGCTTTTCTCCCTTGCTTTTTACTTGCATAAATTTTGAGAAAAACTCTATCACGATCCTAATTGAGAGGTATCGTGAAAACCTTATTGATCAAAATCAGAAAGCCTTTAAGAAACTCAAACCTTAAGTCTTTCTCTTAAAATCTCTCAGAAAGAATAAGTTCTCAGAAACTTAATCTTCTCAGAAAGCATTTTCCGCTACAAACTCTTAATCATACCTTCTGAGTAAAAACAGCTTTCTAAGTAAAAGTTTTAACAAGCAATTTTTAAAACTTGCACGATTCAACCCCCCCCTTCTCGTGCCCACATACACTTTCAATTGGCATCAGAGCTCGGTCCTTAAGGGGTTGAGCACTTCGCAGTGTCAAGGAAAAAGATCCACGAAGGGAAATATGAACTCACCAGCTGCATTCATATCAGATGGGGCTTCAATAAACAGACCTCCGATGTTTCTCGGAGACAACTTCGACTACTGGCGTGACAGGATGACGTTGTTCATCAAG
The DNA here is from genome assembly GCA_013621005.1 of Aeschynomene evenia. Lineage (NCBI taxonomy): Eukaryota > Viridiplantae > Streptophyta > Magnoliopsida > Fabales > Fabaceae > Aeschynomene > Aeschynomene evenia. The sequence continues at coordinate 47,212 of RYYW01000117.1, read as the reverse complement.
CACACCAGTTTGGACTTATGGGATAGGATCGAGAATGGAGACTATCAGCCTCTGCAGACAATTACAGAGGATGCTGTAGTTGCAACAGACGCTGAGCCAGGAGTGGCACCTCCAGCACTCAGAACCTATACAAGACGAGTCCCTAAGGACGAATGGACTCAAGAGATGAAGGAGAAGATACAACTCAACTTCAAAGCTAAATACATTCTTCTCTGCGCCTTGCCCAAGGTAGAATACGACAAGATTGTGTCGTGTGATACCGCTCAAGAAATTTGGGAGAGATTACACATGCTGCACGAAGGAAATGATGAAGTCAAGGAAACCAAGGTATCAATGCTCGTGCATAAGTACGAGTCCTTCTGCATGCAACCTGAGGAAACTATTGACAACATGTCAATAAGATTTCTCCACATCATAAATCAGCTAAAGGTCTTGGGAAAGACCTACTCCAACGCTGAGATGGTGAGGAAAATTCTCAGAAGCCTCTCTGCCAAGTGGCGCCCAAAGGTGACAGCAATCCAAGAAGCAAAGGATCTAAATCAGCTGGGTTTAGATGTATTGTTTGGCTCACTCAGAACTCACGAGATTGAGCTTGAAGGACTACTTGGAGGACCATCTTCATCTTCAAGACCTCAGAAAGCTCTGGCTCTGAAAAGTCAGATCAAAAAGACTTCAAAAGCCCTAAAGGCTGAAGAAATATCTGAGTCTGAAGACGATCAAAACTCAGATTCCGATGAAGATGACATCTCTCTTCTAGTAAGGAAGATGAAGAAAGCTTGGAAGAGAAGACCAAGCAAAGACAAAGAGATCACCCCTAGAAAAGGAAAGTCAAAGCCTTCTTATGTCACATGTTTCGGCTGTGGAGAAAAGGGCCACTTCAGAACGGAGTGCCCTCAGAACACGGGAAAGAAGAAGTTCATTTCCAAGAAGAAGAAGGCAATGGCTGCTACATGGAGTGACTCAGAAGAGGAAAACTCTGAGTCAGAAAGTGAAGAGGAAGCTAATGTCTGCTTCATGGCCGGTACTGACTATGTTCTGGAAACAGAATCTGAGTCAGAAGAGGTACCAAACTCTCCTCCTCTCTCATACTCATACAATGAGATCTCAGAACTCTATGAAGAGCTCCTGAGAGACTCAAACGAATTAGCTAACAATTTCAGCAAACTAAGAAAGTCTTTTAAATCCTTAGAAGCTGAAAATGCTAGACTAATTCAAGAAGTAGATAACCTAAGGCTTGAAAGGGATGACTTTAAAAATAGATATCTTGAAAGTCACAACCTCTATCAAGCTTTAGAAACAATGTCCTCTGTAACTGTTGAAAAAGCCGAACTGGCTTTGATAGAATTACAAAAGACAAATGAGCTTCTCACTTCTGACTTAGTTAAGATGGTCAAGGGTGAAAAAATTATGACACTCTTGCTTGGTGGTCAAAGACCTTACAAGGATAAGAGTGGACTTGGTTATGAAGAAATCTTCGAACCAAATGATATTGATCCATCCTTAACTAAATCACCTCGCACGTGCATCGCATGTTTTAAGAGTGGCCATGGTTCTGAAAAATGTCCTATGTTGGAAAAAGGAAAAATCTCTAAGCCTCAGAAGGCTCAAAAGAAAACTCAGAAAGCAAAGCCTTCTAAGAAGACTAACCCCTCTCAGAAGGGAAAAACTTCTCAGAAAGCAAGTGCTTCTGAAAAGGGCAAACAAAAGGTCTCTGAATCTCAAAACAATGACCCCTCTAAGAAAAGAAGGCAAAAGTCCAAGAAAGCTAACAAGCAAGGACCCAACAAAGAATGGGTACCTAAATCCGTTAACTTTGTGACTGCAGGTACATCATCAAGCACTGCTCCACCACCACGATGAGCAATGGTACCTTGACAGTGGCTGCTCGAGGCACATGACTGGAAGCAAGCACTGGTTCAGAAGCCTCAAGCCCAAAAAGGGCGGAACAGTGCGATTCGGTGATGGAGCTAAGGGAAGAGTCACTGCAATCGGAGATGTTGGTAAGGATTCCTCTCACCAAATCTCAGATGTACTTTTGGTCGATGGCTTAACTCACAATTTATTAAGCATTAGTCAATTTTGTGACAAAGGCTTAAAGGTTGAGTTTTATGCCAAGTATTGTCATGTGATTAATCTCACAAATGACAAGGTCGTTCTTGAAGGAAAACGTGTTGGTAACATTTATGTTATCCATCTGGATGATCTAAAGGATCAAAATGTGGAATGCCTTGTCTCTGTCCAAGAAGACAAATGGCTATGGCATAAGAAACTTGGTCATGCCCATATGAGACTTCTTTCTGAACTTTCTCAGAAAGGACTTGTAAAGGGCCTTCCCAGAATTAAGTATCAGAAGGATGCAACCTGCGACTTCTGTGAAAAAGGGAAACAGACCAAGGCTTCCTTTCCCAGTAAAAGTGGTATTTCTACTCAGAAACCACTGGAACTGCTCCACATGGATCTCTTCGGACCAACCAGAACGGCTTCCCTTTCTGGAAAACGCTATGGTCTTGTCATAGTGGATGATTACTCCAGATTCACTTGGGTTTTCTTTCTAGCTTCTAAGGAAGAAACTTTTGAGAAGTTCAAAGCATTTGCGAAAAGAGTTTCAACTGAAAAGGATTCGCACATTCATGCCATTAGATCAGATCATGGTGGTGAATTTGAGAATCATGCTTTTGAAAAGCTTTGTGAAAATCTGGGCATTGCTCACGAATTCTCATCTCCCTGAACTCCTCAACAAAATGGAGTAGCTGAGAGGAAGAATCGAAGTCTTCAAGAGATGGCAAGAACAATGCTCTTAGAAAGTGGACTTTCAAAAGGTTTCTGGGCTGAAGCAGTTAATACTTCATGCTACATTCAGAATCGAGTCTTTCTGAGACCAATTCTGAAAAAGACACCTTACGAGTTGTGGAAGAATAAAATACCAAACATTTCTTATTTCCATGTATTTGGTTCTTCTTGTTTTATTCTCAACACAAAGGACAAACTCTCTAAGTTTGATCCTAAGTCCGATGATGGATACTTCCTAGGATACTCCTCAGTCTCTAAAGCTTACAGAGTATATAACAAAAGGAGTAAATGTGTTGAAGAGACAATCCATATTAAGTTCAAAGAACTTAGTAAGGACCTGTCTCAGAAAGATGCTAACTTAGAAGATGAATTTGAGAAACTCAACATCTCTTCTGAGAAAGCCAAAAGGAAAATTCTTATAGATGATGAGACTGACTTCCAACCCATGGAACAATCATCTTCATCTAAAGAAAAATCTAGTAACATCATCAAAGCTCCAGAACCTAGAGAATCTACTTCTCCAAATACAATGGAACCTAGATTCTCAGAAGGACAAGCTTCTGATGACTCAGAAAGAGAACATTCTGTGTCTCGTTCTCAGAACCCTACTCCTAAAGGGATCAGAGGTTCAAGAGACTTGAAGAACATCTCTCAGAATGAAGTCTTGGGCAATCCAGAAAGTGGCGTAAGAACCAGAAGGAACTATACAAATCTTGCTATGGTTTCTGAACTTGAACCAGATTCCATAGAAGAGGCGTTAGATGATCCTAGCTGGGTAAATGCCATGCAGGATGAACTTGACCAATTCGAGAGAAATCAAGTTGGAAACTGACTCAGAAACCCAAAGGCAAGAGTGTCATTGGACTAAATGGGTGTTCGAAACAAACTTGATGAAAACGGTCAAGTCGTGAGAAACAAGGCCAGATTGGTTGCACAAGGGTACAACCAACAAGAAGGGATATACTATGATGAAACTTTCGCTCCAGTCGCAAGATTGGAAGCTATCAGAATGTTGCTAGCTTTGCTGCACACAAAGGTTTCAAACTCTATCAGATGGAACGTTAAGTCTGCCTTCTTGAATGGATACCTTTCTGAGGAAGTTTATGTAAAACAACCTCCTGGTTTTGTGAATGAGGCATTCCCGGATCATGTATTCAAGCTTACAAGGCTCTCTATGGTCTGAAACAAGCTCCAAGAGCTTGGTACGATAGATTGAGCTCTTTCCTGCTTAAAAACAGATTCTCAAGAGGGAAAGTGGACACAACTCTTTTTACACTCTCAGAAGACTCTAGCTTCTTGATTGTCCAGATTTATGTTGATGACATAATATTTGCGCAACCAATGAATGCCTATGCAAAGAATTCTCCAAGCTTATGCAAGGTGAATTCGAGATGAGCATGATGGAGAGTTAAAATTCTTCCTAGGATTGCAAATCAAGCAAGAGTCAGAAGGGACAGTTATTCATCAAGAGAAGTATACCAAGGAACTTCTGAGGAAGTTCTGATGGATAAGGCCAAACCCATGAGCACTCCATGCATCCCTCTCAAGTAATTGACTTGGATGAAGATGGTGAGAAAGTCTCAGAAAGCAACTATCGAGGGATGATTGGCTCACTTCTCTACTTAACTGCCTCCAGACCAGATATCCAACTCAGTGTTGGGATCTGTGCAGATTCCAGTCTAAGCCTAAGCAATCACACTTAACTGAGTTAAACGAATTTACGATATTTAAGTGGAACTACTAATCTTGGTCTTTGGTACGAGAAGGTTGTTCTTCAGATGTTGTAGGTTACTGTGATGCCGACTACGCTGGAGATAGGATAGATCGCAAAAGCACAAGTGGCTGCTGCTGCTTCTTTGGAAAATGCTTGATCACTTGGTCTTGCAAGAAGCAAAATACGATCGCCCTATCAACCGCCGAAGCTGAATATGTATCTGCTGCAAACTGCTGTTCTCAGATGCTCTGGATTAAGAATCAGCTACTTGATTATCAAATAAGGTACACCAAAATCCCTATCCTCTGTGATAATACAAGCGCTATCAACTTAGCTAAGAATCCTATTCAGCATTCTCGATCCAAGCACATTGATATAAAACATCATTTTATTCGGGATCATGTGCAAAAAGGCGACATTGAACTCAAATTTGTAAATACTGAGGATCAAATCTCAGATATATTTACAAAGCCTTTACCCGAGGATCGTTTCAATGTTCTGAAAGGATTTCTCAATCTAAGACGTTTCTAAGTGCTTTGAAATTTAAAAACTCTCTCTTAGAAACCCCCCTTAGGCCTAGTTCAGACTCTGAGACGAACAATAGAACTAAGCTTCTGAGCTTGAAGTAGGAACACAGAAAAACTCTATCTGAGAAAATTTGTTCTCAGAAGACTCATCTCTCAGAAAGGAGATCTTCTGAAACATCTCTCAGAAGGAGGGTTTCTCAGAAGGACCACCTCTCTCAGAAAGGTACCTTCCGAGAAACAAGTTACCAACGGTAACTTTTGGATAAGTGGCAGGAAACGACTAGTTACAAGCCATATCTATAAATACTCATAGCATTGTTTCATTTGAGCACTTTACGCTCAAAACTTACCAAAACTCTGCCAAAACCTCTCCTCGCTTTCTAATCTTCATCTGCTCTCTCTCTCTCTCTCTCTTGTTCTTCTCTATCTCTTCTCAAAACTCAAATCCTTCTTCCAAATGGCCATCTCTGGAGAAATCAAGGGCTTAATGAGAAACAATCTCAATGAGATATCCGAAGATATTCTCTATGACAATGAGGAAATGCAGTCCCTATTCCACAAGACTTATCTCCCACGAAATCTAGCCATGGGAAGGGTATTGCCTCTCAATGTCTACAATCAGGTGGACGAAATTCAATTCACCTTCCTCAAGCAACCTGGATGGCCAGCCATGATGAGTTCCGAGGACGTGTGCTACCCAAATGTGGTGAGAGCTTTCTATTCGCAAATAGAAAGGTTCACCAACAAAGGGGTCAAGAGCAAGATTGGTGACCAACAGATCCGCTTCTCCTCCTCTGACATCAACAAAGTCTTCAAGACCTGAATGGTGGTGCTGTCATCGCCGACGACCCAGAATGGGTCAAGGAGGTAGATGACTCAGAAGAAGAAGTCGTGACACTTCTGACTGGTAGCAACAGCCTACCACTCAAGGGGGTAAAGGTGCCTCATCTCACGCAAGAGGCTAGAATCATCTTCTCCGTTGTACAACACACCCTTCTCCGGATTGGAGACATGGGAACGTTACCACCATGGATGCCTGCCTGCTATACCACCTGCTGAAGAAGGAAAGAGTAGATTTTGGAGGATGGTGCTCAACTACATGATGCACCAGGCTCATCCGAAGAGGGCTCTCACAAGTCTACCTTACGGAAGCCTTCTGACCAGAATCCTCGACCATTTCTCCTTCCCACTTGAAGACTATGAATACGTCTTCAACCACAGTAAGTTCTCCATGGTCACCTTCAACAACATTAAGAAGAAGAAGGTACCAGAGACGGGGGCACCTAAGAAGAAGGAGGAAGCAAAGCCTTCTAAGGGAGCTGCTGGTCCCAACCAGCCCTCTAAGGCTGAGAAAGGAAAGGAAAAGGTTTCCGATCCTTCAGAAAAGAAGAAGAAGAAGCAAAAGTGACTCATCCTTCTCCAACAAGGGTGACAAGGAGTATGGCTTCTGAGGGAGCTCAGAAGACCTCAGAAGGAACCTACGGTTGTTGAGGCTGCTGAAGACTCAGAAGAAACAACATCTGAGCAACCCATGACCAGAAAAAGGAAAGCACCTCCAACTCTCCAAGTCCCAGACGTGCCACCAGAAGGGAAAAAGAAACGGTCGTTTGGTAAAAGCTTACTCTAAAACTCCACCTCTCTTTCTTAAATCTTCTTCTACTTCAATTCCTGTTTCTGATTCTGTTACTGGTTTTAAACCCACCAAATTTAAAACTAAACTCCTGCATTCCTTGAAATATCAGGGAAAGTCTCACAAAGGAGTGGGGATAAAAACCACTCAGAAACAGAGCCCGCCGAAGCCGACGGGTAAAGAAATTGTAGCAGTTACTGCTACTGCTGCCACCACCGCTGCTGCTACTGCTGCTGCTGTTGAAGAAGAAGCAGAAGCTTCTCATCACTCCTCCCCATCTGGGAATGTCTCCCCCACCAGAGAAGACATTCAGGGGCATGGAGGAAATGTTGCTGATTCCTCTTCCGAGGAAGAAGATGCGGCAAGTTTCGCATTGAGCATCGCACTCCAGATGCTGGAAGCTCCAAGAAAGAGCCCCAGAAGAAGCCATCTGAGGTTTCTATGGTGGAACTTTCTGAGGCAACCACAACTGAAGTTGCCACTGTGAATGCTGAGTCATTGGCTCAGACGATGCTTGACGTCCAGAAGCACTGGATCAACCTTCTGAGACTCCAGAAGCTGCTCAGATGCAAACCACAACAACAACTACAGCATGAGGAAGCCTTAATTGAACCAACTTCTGAGGTTGGTCTCCTCTCTACTGAGATCCCTTTGGAACATGAGGAAACTCATGTCTCAACACATGCCGTAGTGCCAGGGACCACCAGCACTGGGCTCAGCTCAGAGGTGGGGCGCTGACGCT